>ML371219.1:7052-24504 GCA_005239525.1 Nicotiana knightiana | reverse complement strand
CTAGGCCATCTACTTATGATACTTGTTTTATAAAAGGGAATCAGATTTTTTTTTCTTTTCTAACAGGACTCTTCTTTTCAAAACCTTTTAAGTAAGACAGTATTTCTGGGAAAAAAAAGGGAGGGATTCTGTATCCCAGCAGCTCCAAAGTGTAAAAATTCTAACCCCCTTCAGCTCTAAAAGGAGGGTCTACTTATAGGATATTTGAGAATGGGATATTCTTTGAATATTCCCTATCCAATACTGAAAAATAGTACCAAAACAGTACATAGGGCAGCTGTCAACCCTATCTTTGGGGCAACTTCCCCTATTCTAGAACATTCTTACCTATTAAAAGACCATTTTACCCTTAAAATTCTAATTTCCTAAGTCTACATTACCTATTGTACACCTTGGAGTCCCTGAATTTACCATTGGGTAATCAAGGTTAAGCTCACTTTGGGTTATTATTTAACTCTAGTTAACTAACACTAGTTAGGTTCACTAGTTAACTAGGCATGAACTTTGGTTAGTTAACCCCAACAATGTTCTTTAGTTAACTATTAGTTGTTCTTGACTAAGGTTGAGTTAATTAATTAAAGGTTAATTTATTAAATGCCTAGAGTTAGTTTCATACTACTTACTTATGTTTAAGTCAATTAATTGAAGTAAACCAATCAGCTTTGACTTCTTAAATTAAGTTAACTATTTTAGTTTAATTAAGGCAAACCCAATTACCTAAAAATCAGAAAACTTAGCTAATTATCAAGCCTAGGTTAAATGATTTGTTCTAGTTAATTAGTCCTAAATTAATTACCTTAGGCAGATTTTAGGACTTAGTTAGTTAATAAAAATGGTTAGGTTATTATATTGCTTCTTGATCTTAGTTAATTATATTACTAACTAAACTCTCAATGAAGTTAGGAGCCTAATTAACTAATAAAATAATCTAGGTGAATGATTAATCTTCATATTATACTAAGGTTAGGGTGAGTAATCAAATGGAGATGGACAGTAGCATTTAGAGACGAGATAAACGACAGTAAAGGTATTCTGGAGAACTTAAGCATGAACCAATAAACCTAATTATTAATTTTAACAAGTAGAACCTCTAATAGATCAATGATGATTAACAGGAAAACCTAAATGACTAAACATGGTTGCAAAACAGTCCGGAATGTGCATAATCATGCTAAACACTGAATCAATCAAATCGAAGGTAGTGCGAATCAAAGCAGAACACTCATACATACAGACAATGACGAAATCTAAGTTAGGAAACATGGTTAAACAGGGAAACCTAATTACTTAATTGACAGAACAAAATCAAGACATGACTGTCATGAAATACGTTTAGAGCTTAAACTAAACGATGAGGAAGAAATATAAACATGTGGAAGAAAACGATGAAAGAAAGCAAAAGATCTAAACAGTGATACAACAAAAATAATTAAACTATGACATATTCAATGCTAATAGCACAAGAAACAGTTAGAAGGGGAGGAGGGGATACCCGTTAAAAGGGTTTTTCTGCCGGGAAAGAGAAAAGAGGTCGTTGGACCTTACCGGATCCAGTGGGATTTGAAAATGAATCAAACCTTCATGAATCGATTGCTCTAGTTAAGAGCAATCNTAATTTTAAACCTTATTTTTCATCTATTTACATATTAATTAAGAATAAAACAACCAATTATATATTCCTAATTAAATCTATGAATTGCCGAATAAAATGATTAATTTTTTAGTAATTAGTTATTAAAAACTACATTACGTTAAATACTCGTCATTCGTCTATTATTTAATTAATTATAAATAATAACTTCATAATTCCTTGATAATAGTGATGCAAATTTTAATAATTTTAAAAGATGAATTATGGATATGCAAAAAATGCAAATAATTCACAATTAATTACTAAAAAATCAACAAAAATTCATATAATCAATTAATTTATTGAGGTTTTTATAGGACGATACGGCGAGTAAAAATCACATGCTCTCACACACACACCAACCTGTGACCGTTCTCTTTGGAATGAGCTCATTTTTGTCATTTTGGACCACTTTCATGCCACCCTTCTTTGGAACACATTGGACTGGAAGTCCAAGCGCTATCCGAGATTAGGTAGACAACCCCTGCATCAAGTTATATGATTATTTCTTTCTTCACCACTTCTTGCATTGCCTCATTGAGCCTCCGTTGGTGTTCTACGGAAGGCTTTGCTCCATCCTCCAAGATGATTTTGTGCATGCAAAATGCGGGGCTTATTCCCCGAATGTCAGCAAGAGTCCATCCTATGGCTTTCTTCCTTCTCCTTATCACTTTCAAAGTGGAGTCTACCTGCAATTGGGTTAGTCACGAGGAAAGTATAACATGAAAAGTACGAGAGGGACCAAGATATTCATACCTGAGGTGAGGTGGACGTGTCTTCAACTCCAATGTAGGTGGCTCTTCGATTGAAGGCTTTGTCGGAGGAGTTTTCCGATTCTCCAAGTCCAATGATAGATTTCGGGGACCAAAGGAGTAAGAACCCATGCCTTTAAGGTCATTGGTACTTCAAGTAAGCCATCCACCACGGTGTCATCATGGTTCAATAAAGCTGCCTCCACTGGATCATCAACATTAATCATAGAGCTTGCTTCATCAATAATGACCTCAGTGACGAGGTCCATGAAAGAGCATACTTCTGTACTGTTGGGCTGCTTCATTGATTTACAAACATGGAACACAACCTTTTCATTGCCCACTCGGAAAGTAAATTTGTCCACCCGCACTAACACATCATCAATTATCCCTAGGGCCCTCTTCATTGATCTATCCGCTGTTTGAAGACGTATGGAGGTCGCCCTAGGTTGCCCAATACCCAATGTTTTAAATAACGAGAATGGCATCAAGTTTATACTCGCTCCAAGGTCACACAAGGCTTTAGCAAAATCTGCACTCCCGATTGTGCAAGGAATGGTAAAAGCTCCCGGTCTTCAAGTTTGGGTGCCATTGAATGCACTATGGCACTCACTTGGTGAGTCATCTTAATGGTTTCGCGCTCCATAGACCGCTTCTTTGTGACTAAGTCCTTCATGAACTTAGCATACCCGGTCATTTTCTCCAAAGCTTCAACCAAAGGTACATTGATGGAAAGACTCTTCATCATATCGATGGATTTATTGAATTAATTCTCTTGCTTTTGCTTCGCCAACCTTTGAGGGTATGGAGGAGGGGGCCTAGGCAATGGTGCCTTGTCTTGTGGGACCACCGGTTCCGGCATATCAATCACGTGTTCCCTAGACGGGTTCACGTCCCTTTGCAAATCCTTCCATTATCATGGATATAAATTCTCACCTCACTAGTAGTTGGCTCTTCTACCACTTGCTCAACTTCAATTGGTAACTCATCATTGGGCAATTCATCATCATCAACAATAATTCACTTTTTCCTAGAAGAACTCGTTTCACCGCCTTTTCCACTTCTTGTGGTCACCTCCATGGCGTGAGCGATATTATTATTGTTCCCACCCTTGGGGTTCACCACCGTATCACTCGGTAGTGCTCTCTTTGGGCGTGTGTTCAAGGCATGAGAAATTTGGCCCATTTGTACTTCAAGGTTTCTAATGGAGGTGTTATGGGAGGCCAATTGAGCATCGGAGTCCCCGTTTCGCTCCATCATCTGCTTGAACATTTGTTCAATTCTTCCCATATCATTACTTGATGAGATTTGTCCTTGAGCTTGGTACGGGGGTGGATTGCTTGGTTGTTGGTACACGGGAGCCTTTGAAAGCCCGACCCCCGATTACCATTACCACCCTAGTTGTTGTTGTTATTGCCTCCGCTCCAATTGTTATCATTGTTGTTCTCTCATTGTTGGTTGTTGTTGTTCCCCCAGTTTCGTGAATTGTTGTTAATGTTCCAATTTCTCTGTCTTTGATTACCCCAACTTTGGTTGTTGCTTTGTTGCTCCAGTTTTGATTGTTGCTTTGATTGTTCCCTTAACTTTGGTAATTATTAGCATACATAACATCCTCTTCTTGATCATCATATTGCTCTTCTTGAATTTATCCACTTAGTCCTTGGTCACCCTGATCATTGTTGCTTTGCTTTGGATTTCCCCGAGGTCTTCTTTGATTCACTAACACATTTACTCCCTCCATGGCATTTACTTGCTTTGGCCCTTGCGATTGTTGAAGTTGGGCCTTGGCAAGTTGGTTCATAGTGGTAGTGAGCTCGGAAATTGCTTGCTCATGTTCTTGGAGCTCTTTATGAAGAATATTAACACCGGACTCACCCTGAGGTACGTTTTCTCTACTTTGCCAAGCTGACGATGTGTCAGCCATCTCATCTAATACTTCACATGCCTCGGGGTAAGTCAATTTCATGAAGTTTCCACCGGCCAACTGATTGACCACACATTGATTGACAGTGTTTATACCTCGGTAGAAGGTTTGCTGGATCATCACTTCAGTCATGTTGTTGTTTGGACATTCCTTAACCATGGTCCAGTATCTCTCCCAAATCTCATGCAAAGGCTCGTTGGGTTCTTGCTTAAAGGCCAAGATTTCATCTCTGAGCGCCACCATGTGACTTGGGGAGAAAAATTTAGCAATAAACTTGTCTGCGAGCTCATCCCATGTAGATATTGAGGGGTCGGGAAGCCGCTCGAGTCAATCAAGAGCCTTCCCTCGATGAGAGAAGGGGAATAACCGAAGTCTCAATGCATCCTCATTCGTTTGCTTACTACCCCAGCAGGTATCCATGAATCCCTTCAAATGTTGTAGGCATTTTGGTGTGCGGCTCTGGTGAAATAGCCCCGCTGCTCCAAGAGTGTCAGCATCACATTTGTTATTTGGAAATTTCCTGCCCGGATTCTAGGCGGGCCAATGGCACTAGCATACCCCTCGTTTGGAAGGACCCGAGGGGCAGCTCTAGGAGCTGGTGGCGGGGGAGGGTCTGGAATGTCATCAATAATATTGGCCTGTCGGCCCCGTCTGGGAGGTGGTACTTGGTTAATTTCATCTTCTTGGTTGTCATATACTTCCTCTCCCCATTAACGTTTCCCATAGGATCCGCCATTAGCACCTGAATAGATACAACAAAAATGTTAAGAATAGAAGGAAACAAAAACACTTAACACTAATATTCACATAGATAGTCAACACCGTATAACTCCTCGGCAACGGCGCCAAAAAGTGATTGGCGCTCACCTAACACTACTATAACATAACGAGAAGAGGGTCGGAGCAGCTTTTACCCGAAGGATCGGGATCGATTTCACAGAGATTTATGAATATTGGAGTTGAGTTTCTAGGTAATCTAGTAGTGTTCCGTGCTCTTAATTGCACTTCTCATAACTTTTGGTTTTATATTATAACTACAATTTATACTAATGGTAATTGCAAAATAACTAACTATTATCTTTTTGATTGTTTTCTTAATGGATAAAAGGCACTAGGGCTATGACTTTCACCTAGGCGAGTAATTAACGGATCCCGATATCTAAAAGAAAGATGCTAATAAGGGGATTATGATATAGCTAATGCACTAAATTACCCACTCTGTACCTCTTTGGTAGTTTGAGTGGCTTTGCCCTAATTGCCTCTCTCGAAGCCAATTGGGTGTCAAATTTCATGCAAGCAATATAGGCTCAAGTAGGGTTTTACTATTTCTAGATTTAACCCATTAATTAGGACTATCAATCTCTTGATTTTTTCCCAATTCCTTGTTGGGCTGATTTTCTAGAATCAAATTCCCTTTCTCAAGGAGAACCCAAGTCAAATAAACACCAATTAGTGTTTGCAACCACTAATTTTAACATGAAAACCTCAAATCAGCCCAAATGCCAAACACCCATAAACATCTAAGCCTTAATTTAAAGAACCCATTAAATACCCACACTAGGGTTGAGCCACGAACCTAGCTAATGGGTTTAGCTACTCATAATAGCTGAAGAAATCAAAGAAAGAGATCAAGCAAAACCCATATAATTAATTTATAAGCTAAAATTGAAATATTCAATGATTAAATCCTTCTAAAACTACTCAAAAAGATGAAGAAGAACTATTCAGGAGCTGCCCACTATTTCTCAGTACAAAGCTTAACCTAAAAAATAACAAAAGAAACTATTTATACTAAGCCGAAAATTTCGGACAAAAATACCCCTGCGGGGTCACTGCAGACCGTGCAAAATGGACTGAGGCCGCGGTGAGGCTTTTAGCTTTACAAAACTGGGCTCTGAACTTGGCCACAGCGGTCCGCATAAACATGCACCACGGCTACGGTGACTTCAACGCGGACCGCGAAGAAAGGATTGCGGTCCGCGGTGGTCTTCTAGCCTTCAAGGTTTGGGGTCTCTGAATATCTTGACCGCGGTCCGCGTTGATTTTTGCCTTCAAACTGTTTCTCTAAATCTCTTCACCGCGGACCGCATAAACTGGATCACGGTCCGCGCAGGGTTGGCCTTGTAAACTGCCTATCTGAATCTATTCAGTGCGGACCGCATAAAATGGATCGCGGTCCGCACTGGTCAATTGAACTCTGCATGTTCTTGGTCTTGGTACTTGTGTAGGTTTCACTCTTTTTTAGCAGGTCTTTGACTGTTTGTCATCCTTTTTGACTAAACCCTGCAACAAGCACAACAAGTAAGCCTTTGGGACTATTTTGCATACTATTTTATCCAAAACTTAAGTACAAAAGAGTGTAAAATAAGGTAAAATCCCTAGTTATCAGTCGCCCCATTATGATATTCTTGATTGTCACGCTAAGATCGTGACAATGGCTATGCCAAGATTACCGAGATTAGAGTGGAGAGGTATCTTAGAGTATACTCCCCACAGGGTCATTTCATTTCTTAAGGCTCAACGGATGGTTGGGAAGGGGTGTGATGCGTATTTGTCCTATGTGAGAGATGTCAGTGTTGATACCCCTACAGTTGAATCAGTCCTAGTAGTGAGGGACTTCCTGGATGTATTTCCAGCCGATCTTTCGGGTATGCCGCCCGATAGAGATATTGATTTCGACATTGATTTGTTGCCGGTCACTCAGCACATTTCTATCCCTCCTTATCATATGGGTCCTCCTGAATTGAAGGAGTTGAAGGAGCAGTTGCAGGAGTTTCTTGATAAGGGTTTCATCAGGCCTAGTGTATCACCTTGGGGTGCTCCGGTCTTATTTGTAAAGAAAAAGGATGGTTTTATGCGTATGTGTATTGATTATTTGATCAGGTATCCTTTGCCTCGCATCAATGACTTATTTGATTAGTTATAGGGTGCCAGGGTATTTTCCAAGATTGACTTGCATTCTAGCTATCATCAGTTGAAGATTCGAGAGCCGGACATACTGAAGATTGCCTTCAGGACCAGATATGGTCACTATGAGTTTCTTATCATGTCATTTGGGCTGACCAATGCCCAACAGCCTTTATGCATTTGATGCACAGTGTGTTTCAGCCTTATCTTGATTCCTTTGTCATTGTGTTTATTGACGACATCCTGGTATATTCTCGATGTCGGGACGATCATGAGCAGCACTTGAGGATCGTGCTTCAGACTTTGAGGGAGAAGGAGTTGTATGCAAAATTTTCTAAGTATGAGTTATGGCTTTATTAAGTGGCATTCTTAGGCCACGTAGTGTCTTGTGATGGGATCAAGGTGGATCTGAAGAATGTGGAGGAAGTGCAGAGATGTCCTAGACCATCATCAGCTACGGAGATCCGTAGTTTCCTTGGTTTGGCAGGGTACTACCGTCGCTTCATAGAGGGATTTTCATCTATCGCAACACCTATGACCAGACTGACCCAGAAGGGTGCTCCATTCAGGTGGACTGAGGAGTGTGAGGAGAGCTTTCAGAAGATCAAAACAGCTTTGACCACAACCCCAGTGTTAGTATAGCCTACAGGTTCGGGGTCCTACACTATCTATTGTGATGCCTCGAGGATTGGCCTTGGAGCGATGTTGATGCAGGACGTCAGGGTGATTGCCTACGCGTCTAGACAATTGAAGGTGCATGAGAAGAATTATTCATGATCTCGAGTTAGCAGCTATTGTTCACGCCTTGAAGATTTGGCGTCATTATTTGTATGGTGTTCCCTATGAGATTTACACTGATCACCGGAGTTTACAGCACTTGTTCAAGCAGAAGGACGTTAATATGCATCAACAGAGGTGGTTGGAGCTATTGAAAGACTATGATATCACTATATTATACCAACCGGGGAAGGCCAATGTAGTGGTTGATGCCTTGAGCCGCCGGGCGGAGAGTTTGGGGAGTTTGGCATATCTTCCGGCGGCTGAGAGGCCCTTAACCTTGGATGTTCAGGACTTAGCCGGTCAGTTTGTGAGATTGGATATTTCAGAGCCTAGCCGGATATTAGCTTGTGTGGTTGCTCGGTCTTCTCTTTAAGACCGCATCAGAGAGCGTCAGTATGATGATACCCATCTTCTGGTTCTTCAGGACATGTTCTAGCGAAGTGATGCCAGAGATGTGACTATAGGTGATGATGGTGTGATGAGGATGCAGGGTCAGATCTGTGTGCCCAATGTGGATGGGATTCAGGAGTTGATTCTTGAGGAGGCCTATAGCTCGTGGTACTCCATTCATCCGGGTGCCGCGAAGATGTACCAGAGCTTGAGGCAACATTGTTGGTGGAGAAGGATGAAAAAAGATATAGTTGGATTTGTGGCCAAGTGTCTCAACTGTCGGTGAGTTAAATATGAACATCAGAGACCGGGAGGGTTACTTCAGAGGTTAGAGATCCTAGAGTGGAATTGTGAACAGATCACCATGGACTTTGTGGTTGGACTTCCTCGGACTTTGAGAAAGTTTGATGCTATTTGGGTGATCGTGGTTCGCTGACCAAGTCAGCCTATTTCATTCCAGTGTTGACTACATACTCCTCAGAGAGATTGGCTGAGATTTATATCAGGGAGATTGTCCGCCTTCACGGTATTCCCGTATCCATCATTTCAAACAGAGTACATGTTTCACATCAAAATTTTGGAGAGTCGTACAGCAAGAGTTGGGTACTAGGGTGGAGCTGAGCACAACCTTTCACCCTCAGACGGATGGACAATCCGAGCGCACAATTCAGATTCCTGAGGATATGCTCTGTGCCTGTGTGATGGGGTTCAGAGGGTCATGGGACTAATACTTTCCACTTGCAGAGTATACTTACAATAACAGTTACCAATCCAGCATTCAGATGGCACCGTATGAGGCTTTGTACGTTAGGGGGTGCCGGTCCCTAGTAGGATGGTTTGAGTCGGGCGAGGCCCGATTGTTGGGTACAGATTTGGTCCAAGATGCCCTGGATAAGGTGAAGGTGATCAAGGAGAGACTTCGCACAGCCCAGTACAGACAGAAGAGTTATTGGACCGGAAGGTTCGTGATTTGGCATTTATAGTTGGTGAGCGGGTCTTGCTTCGGGTATCGCTTATGAAGAGCGTCATGAGGTTCGGGAAGAAGGGTCAGCTAAGCCCGAGGTTCATTGGTTCTTTTGAAATATTGCGACGTGTTGGGGAGGTTGCTTATGAGTTTTCCTTGCCTCCCAGCCTAGCAGGAGTTCATCCGGTATTCCACGTTTCTATGCTCCGGAAGTATCACGGTGATCCGGCTCATGTATTGGGTTTCAGCTCAGTCCAGTTGGACAAGGATCTATCTTACGTTGAGGAGCCAGTATCTATTTTGGATAGCCAGCTCAGAAAGCTCAGCTCAAAGAATATTGCATCAGTAAAGGTCCAGTGGAGGGGTCAGCCGGTCGAGGAGGCGACTTGGGAGACCGAGCAAGATATATGCAGCCAGTACCCTCATCTTTTCACAGCTTCAGGTATGTCTTTATACTCGTTCGAGGACGAACGATTATTTTAAAAGGGGGAGAATATAACGATCCGGACGGCCGTTTTGAGAGTTAGAGCCCCGATCCACTAATAACTCCTTTCCCCACGTTTGTTTCTGCTATCGGGACTTGCCGAAGTGGTGGGTTATGGAATTCGAAGGGTTTTGGGACACTTAGTCCCTAGATGGGAATTTTAGCCTTAGAATTTGGACCGTAATCCGAACTGTGTGAAGACAGATCCGGGATGGGATTTTCGTCGACTCCGTTGAGTGATTTTGGGGTTAGAAGCATGTCCGGAATGTGTTTTGGAGGTCTGTAGTAGATTTAGGCTTGAATTGGCGAAAGTTAGATTTTCGACAAATTCGGCCGATAGGGGAAATTTTGATATCGAGCTCGAAATGGTATTCCGGAAGTGGTTGTAGGCTCGTATTGTCATTAGTGACCTGTGTCAAATTTGAGGTCATTCAGACTAGGTTTGACGTTTTTCGACGTCGTTTGTAGAATTTTGAAAAATGCTAAGTTCTTACTCTTGAATCCGTGTTTAATTCATGTTTATGGTGTTATTCAATGTGGTTTGAAGGCTCGACTAAGTTTGAATGATGTTATAGGACTGGTTGGTAGGTTTGGTTGAGGTCCCGGGGACCTCAGGTGTGTTTCAGATGCTCAACGGGAAGAAATTTGGACTTAGGCAAAAATCTGGTGTTGCTGGTTCTGATGTTTCGCAGCTGCTGAGGGGAGTCCACAAATGCAGACACGCAGGTGCGTTTGGAGTTATCGCATATGCGAAAATAAGCATGGCTTGCTGGGCTCGCAGATGCGGCTGGGTGTCTGCAAAACTGAAACTGCAGATGCTGCCCAGGGGTCGCAGATGCGGACCCAGCCCGTTAAAGTGATTTTTGCACTTGCGTTGATTTTTCCGCAGGTGCGGCCCTATGAGCCGCAGATACGGAAATCACTGGGCGGAAATAGGGAATTCGAGGATTTGAATTTCATAACACAATTCAATTTGGAGCTCGGTAGGAGACGATTTCTTGAGGGATTTTGAAGAAGAATCATTGGGTAACAAATTCTAACCCTATTTTGATCATAATACAATAATCTATTGTTGTTTTCCTCGTCTAATTAAGGAATTTGAGGGTAAAAGTTTCGGAATGGGGGAAAAGGTTCCCCAATTGAAAATCCATATCTGAATGAGATTTTGACGTTGGATTTAGACGATTTTTGTTCGAGTGATCTCGTGAGTGAACGGGTGTTCATAATTTGAAAATTTTACCCGATTACGAGACGTGGGCGCAGGGAAACTTTTTGGGGCGATTTTCCTAATTTCATGTTTTAGCTTCGAATTGAATAGTTAAATTAGTTACTTAAAGTTATATTTATATTATGCAATTAATTTGAATAGATTCGAGACGTTTGGAGTCGGGTACTCGTGGAAAGAACGTGATCCCAAGTTGATTCGAGCGGTTGAGGTAAGTGGCTTGCCTAACCTTGTGTTGGGGACTTCCCCCTTAGGATATTTGATATTATTTGATGTGTGGGTGCCATGTACCTCAGGTGACGAGTACGTACATGGGCCGTTACTGCAAAAATGTCATTTTTCTTCTTAAATCATAAATTGTTTTTCTCTTATGAAATTGCACTAATATGTTAAATTGTTTAGCTTAGATTAGAAAAGCATGCTTACTTGTTTAATTATCTATTTGACATTTTGTGCGCCATGCTTAGTAAATTTCCTACTTTTCTTATCTGTAATTAGTATGAACTGTATAAATTCGATGACATACCTCTCATTTTATCTTGCATCACATGTTTAAATTGGGACTACAGACGTATTCTGGGAGATTCCCATATACTACATATTTATTTTGGGACTACAGACTTATTCCGGGAGATCCTTGTGATGACCCAAAAAGTCATCCCGTGTATTCCTAGCTAATTCTGTGTTCCGAGGTCGTGAAACCTCCTTCTATCTCACCTCAATTTGTGTGCGCAGCCCGGGCGTGTAGCCGGGAAGCTGTTATGTGAAAAATCTAACAAAAACAATAATTTTGTGTTGAAATTCGAATAGAGTTGACTTTGGTCAACATTTTTGGTAAACAGACCCGGACCCGTGATTTGACGGTCCCGGAGGTTCCGTAGGAAAATATGGGACTCTGGCGTGTGCCTGGAATCGTATTCCGAGGACCCAAGTCCGAGAAATGAATTTTTAAAGAAAATTATTTTCTGAAAAATATAAAGGTTTTTGAAAATAAAATTTTATGTGAAACCTGTGTTATCGTGCCCGTATCTTGGTTTTAGATCCCGGTACAAGTTTGATAGAATATGTGTGTCATATCTGTGAAGTTTGGTAAGAAACGGAATTGATTTGACGTGATTCGGACCTTAAATGCAAAATTTGATGTTTTAAGAAGTTCTAAAATATTTCATTGATTTTGAGGTTAAATTCGATGTTTATGATGTTATTTTGGTGGTTTAATTACACGAATAAGTCCGTAGGATGTTTATGAGGTTGTGTGCATAATTGGTTTGGAGCCCTGAGGGCTCGGGTGAGTTTTGGATAGGTGTCGGGGTGTTTTGGAAACTCAAAAATCTGGTTTTCCTGTTGTTTCTGGTGTCCTGTGATTTTCCCTTCGCGATCGCGGTGCAATTCACGCGATCACGATGTTCATATGGCTGGGGGTGGGGATATTACCCTACACGAACGCAGGGCATAGGTCACGATCGCGGAGCCTGGGGGTAGTGCTCTACACGACCGCGAGGGGCCTCACGTGATCGCGTAGTGTTAAAGGGATCTGGGGGCTGGGTAGCACACACTCTACGCGAACGCGGTCTGTTGGTCGCGATCGCGAGGGTCAACGTCCAGTGAACTCTGCGATCGCATTCCCTTCTTCGCGATCGTGATGCTCTAGGTCCAGTGCTCTACGCGATCGCAGTAGTCCTGTCGCGATCGCGTAGGCTATTTTTGTCTAGTGATTTATTTTACCCCAAAACAGAACACTTACGGGAATTATACCATTTTTTCATAACTTCTTCTTCTCCACACCTCCTTGGGCGATTTTTGAAGAACTTCACCATAACCTCTTAGGTCAGTAATCTTTGACTCGTTTTCTTCCATTATTATCAACACCCATTAGATTCTAGGCCTAAAAATATGAGATTAAGGGTAGAAAATTAGGGATTTGGGTAGAGTTAGGGCTTTTTGATTATTTGGGAATTTGACCTCGTTTTGGGGTCAGATTTCAAAACAAATTATATATTCGGGGCTCGTGGGTGAATGGGTGATTGGGTTTTGGTCCGAAACTCGTGTTTTGACAATGCGGGCTCGGGCCAATTTTTGGATTTTTGGGAATAATTTTGGGAAATCTATAATTAAGCATTGAATTGTTTATCATTTATTTATGTTATTGAGTCAATTATGTCTATATACGATTAATTTGGATTCGGTTTCAAAAGGAAAAGCAGTGCTTGAGGCTTGATTTGATCGTGGGAGTCGAGGTAAGTGTTTGGCCTAACCTTAGCTTGAGGGAATAGGTGTAGAGTCTTATTTGCTACGTGTTTATTCCATGTTCAACGTATAAGTGAGGTGACGGGTACCTATATGTTGTTTTCAAGCATGCTCGTGAGTCGGTTTTCATGATATATGTGTTTTTCTTCGATATTCACTGTGTTATGAAGTAAATTTCACTTTGGAGGTTAATCAATTGATGGAAATTCTTGGTTGTGAACACTGTGGATTATTTGTTCGGTTGACGATTATTTTGTTAAGTCATACACTTGCGTGAGATTGGTTACAGCTGTGTCCCTTGCCAGGACGGTATTATTTCTGTTGTTGTTCCCTTGCCGGGATGTTGTGATTTATGATTTACGCTGTTGATTTTCCTTGCCAAACTGTTGTTCTTGATATTGTTTGGGTGAGGAAGAGTGTAAAGCACGAAGGGTGATGCCGTGTATATATTTACTGCATTGTGAGGATAAGAGTGTAAAAGCACGAAGGGTGATGCCGTGCCATCATATGATATTTAAAAGCACGAAGGATAATGTCGTGCCATTTTATTTATTTACTGCATTGTGAGGATGAGAGTAAAATCAAGAAGGGTGATGACGTGCACTTGTTTTGGTGAGTATGAGAGTAAAGCACGAACGGTGATGTCGTGCACTTGTTTGCTCTGCGTTGTTATTTCCTGTTGATATTTGTTATTTATAATGTTGCCTTGCTCTGTTATTCAATATTGTTTTTCCCTTGTTCCCCAGCATGTTTTCCCCGTTTTTGTGTACTTAACTGTTACTTCCTGTCATTATTTCTTTATATACTGTTAAACTACACAGGTGATATTACTTGTCGTGTCCTAGCCTTGTCACTACTTCACCGAGGTTAGGCTCGACACTTACTCAGTACATGGGGTCGGTTGTACTGATACTACACCTGCACATCTTTATGTTGTGCATATCCCGTTACCGGACATTGTGGACACTGACCGAGGAGGCTTCCTTCAGTCAACAGGAGATACAGAGGTAGACTTGCAGGCGTCCGCAGGCCCTGGCATCCCCTTCCTTATTCCATTTCATTTCTGATTTTTGTACTTCAGAAACATGTATTTATTTTCTTTCAGACTATTTTGTGTACCATTCTTAGACGGTCCGTGAGTTGTGACTCCATAGATCCGGGTTGGCTAATTTAAGTATTTGTTAAGTTTGTGGATTTAGCTATGAATTCCCTTACTCTGTTCTTATTTTAAGCTGATATTTATGGAAAGTGGATTTTTACTTGTTATCATTAAATAGTAAAGGTTTTTAGTAATTATGATTAAACACGCTGGCTTGTCTAGCGGGTTCAACGTTAGACGTCATCACGGTCCCGATGGTGGGAATTTTAGGTCGTGACAATCCCCCTGTACTGCATATTTATTTTGGGACTACAGACGTATTCCGGGAGATCCCCCAGCACTGCATATTTATTTTGGGACTACGCACGTATTCCGGGAGATCTCCCTGTACTGCATAATCATTTGGAACTACGGAACGGTATCCCGGGAGATTCCACCTTGTGTTTACCTTGTTATGAGCCGAGGGTTCCCTTGACTGTTAAGTTTTCAAAAAATTTCTCTAACTGTTTACTGTAAGATTTATTTTACCATTTCAATTGATTATATTTACTCTCGTAGGGCCTTAACCTGACCTCGTCACTACTTGACCGAGGTTAGGCTTGACACTTACTGCGTACCATTGTGGTGAACTCATGCCCTTTCCTGCACATTTTTTTCGTGTGCAGATCCAGGTACGAGCTATCAGCCTCGAGAATAGTACGTGTTGCTGATTTCTAGGAGACTTCAAGGTATTTCTGCCCGCGTCCGCAGAATCCTCAGAGTCCCCTTCTACTCTATCGTCTAGAGTCTATTTTTGTATTTTCAAACTTTTGTTTAGAGCTACAGCAGTTTATAGAAGCTTGTGACTTAGTGACATTCCGGGTCATTGGGAGAATATTTTTGTATATGTCGAGCGACACCATTTGGTTATTTAGATTATGTCTTTATTTCCTTATTTATTGTGTTTTCTTGAAATTTTTCCCATAATATTAGTCTTACCTAGTCGTAGAGACTAGGTGCCGTCATGATACCTCTCGGAGAGTAAATTGGGTCGTGACAGTGTGTGCCAAGACCTGGTGTCACAAGTACCTGGACAATCTAGTAGAATATACAAAACTAAATGCTAGCCTATTGTCTTGAAAGAAATAGATAGAAAATAAAATATAAGGAAGAATCCAGCTAATGCAGAACGGCTCAAAAGGGCAGCTCACCGATATTCTCGAACTGGGGAAGTCAAACTATGTGTCGGCTGGTGACCAGATGCACTCGCCTCAAATCCTGTACAATCAAGTACAGAAGCATAGCATGAGTGCATAAAAATATGTACCCAGTTTGTATCTAGTCTAACCTCGAAGAAGTAGTATAGAGGGGTCGACTTCGTCACATACTAGGTCCAACAATATAATAATGTATGATTCTAAATAAGCACAACATACAGAAATAACAAATAAACTCAGAATACGAAATGACTGAACGATTCCTTCATCAAATTTAGGAATCCAAAACACTTCCTTTATTTAAACAAATGATCTCTAAAATAGTAAAATTATACCAATTAATAAAAGGGCTTCCAGTACTATTATCACACACAAATTCTACCGAGGACGTTCGGCCCGATCGAACATGAAAATGTAAATTGTGCACTGTCGAGGGTCGAACGGCACGAACCATAGATGCATATAGTAACCTGCTAAGGCTAACGACCCGCTCCTATGAGAGTAGTGGAAATACTCACCCCGCTAGCGGAATATATTTGCGAAGCGGTTTTATATAAACATAGCATAACTTTTCTCAATACCATTTCAAATAATAATTTACTTGAAACCTTTGAAATTCTTAAATATCTTGAAATTAGTTCTTATCCAATACAAACAGCACATATGATCATTTAACAGTGTCCACAAAGCACGGTGTAAGCCTAAAACTACTCAGACATAACATGAATAGTAGCTACGTATGGACTCTCGTCACGTCGTACGTACGTAGCCCCCCACAAATAATCACATATTTGGGGAAATTTCCCTCTTACAAGGTTAGAAAAGAGACTTACCTCATCTTAAAGCCTACTTTCCAATTCAAGAATGCGCTCAAGCCTCCAAATTTGGTGCCAAACGACTCGGAACTAGTCAAACATTATATAAATTAATTAATAAATGCTCAAAAGTACTTATCTCCACTATAAAAATGATTTTCCAACCCAAATTGCAAGATTCCTAAAATTCATACCCGAGCCCACATGCCCGGATTCCGAATTTTTTTGAAGAAAGTTGTTACCCATAACCTTAGGAACATAAATGTATGATTTTTATCAAATTCCATAACCATTTTCGTGGCAAAACTCCATTTTTATCAAAACCCTAGGTTTTCCTCTAAACCCTTGATTTCCCCTAATTTTTACATGTTAATCTACTCATAACCTTTTTATTTAACTCATGTTGTGTAGAAATTATTGATACCCAATTTTTTCCTAAAACTAATTTTAAATTACATGCATACCTTCAAAATTATGCATTAATATCAATTGGTATTTTTCCATAATTTTTCTACATTTTTATAAATTTGTCTAGTATTTTATTTCCCATAAATAATTATAAAATTACATCACAAATGATTACAAAGACATTTCTTGATTTAGTTTATTATTTATGGTCCTATTAAGACAAAATTATTTCGTAAATAGCCAATTGGCACATTTTCGCTATAATTGCAATAACTTTGCAACTATAGACCATGCATATAATTTTGTACTATTTTTACCAGAAATTAGTCTTTTATATTTTAAAATACTAACTAATCATTTTTTAAAATAATACCATGCATGGAATTCATTTTTATAATTAGTAATTATTTTATAAATTATTTTAACTAATTTAATTTGGGCATTTAGCAAATAGCTTGTTTTATTTCAATTATAGCCATCCCAAACGCCTAATTACATTGGCCCAAAGACCCCAGGCCCAAAATCCTAATACTATCCGACCCAATTCCGCTAAAATCCTGGCCGTTGATCATTTTGATCAACGGTCCAGGTTAATTCTTACCTTAATTAACCTAATACTCCCCCCCCCCCC
>ML371215.1:1199-165735 GCA_005239525.1 Nicotiana knightiana | reverse complement strand
AATGGTATCTCTCGCCAAGCCATCAAAAGCGCGGATACGGACATTGCTGGGTCGGATTCTGTCCGTATCGATCTTCATGCTTTGCAAGGTGGGGAGAGGGCATGCATCTACGCTCGAGCCTCCATCAACCATGACTCGTTTTACGTAGTGCCCCTCACATTTAATAGTCAAGTGCAAATCCTTGTTGTGCCCGGCTCCTTCTTCGGGGAGTTTATCATCAGTAAAGGTGATTATGTTCACCTCAAAAAATCTGTTAGCCATCTTCTCTAACTGATTCACTGTGGTCTTCTCTGAGACATATTCCTCGTTCAGGACCTTGATTAACACACGAGCATGCTCTTTTGAATGTACGAGCAGAGATAGTAGAGAAATTTGGGCAGGAGTCTTTCTCAGCTGGTCGATGATTGAGTAGTCCTGAACTTTCATCTTCTTCAAAAACTCTTCTGCCTCTTCTTCAGTGACTGGTTTCTTTATTAGCAATAGGCCTTCTCTGATTTTCTTAGCCTTCCTCAAATCCTCTGGAGAGTAGCACCTTCCTGATCGAGTCAAACCTCCAGTTTCCCCCACTTCTTCTATGATTTCCTTGCCTTTGTAAGTCATCACAGTTTTGTTGTAGTTCCAAGGAATGGTCTTCGTGCTTGTCACAGGGGGTTGCACGACAGGTTTGATTATGATTGGCTCAGTTGTACCCTTCGTACCACCCTGGTTCTGCCTTGTGATTGGGTGGCCTCCAAGGACATACAACCTTGGTCTTGGAACATTGGAGCGAACTTCCAACCTTGAGATTTTTGGAACAAATAAAGTTGCCTTCTCTGAGATCTGGGCGCCTTTCACAATCAATGGCGCATCTCGGCTTGGACTTACTTTTAGACCCGTTCCTTCTTGAATGGCTCCTGATGTCATTTCTACTCGACCAGCCGGCTTGTATTCTTGATCTCGGTCAATCATTCCCACAAAGTGGACATCATTGTGTACTGGCAAGGGGTTGTTGGTCATATTAGGAGGGTCCTCATCATTTGTCAACACAATCAGTTTTTCAGCAATTAGTCTTTCTATGGCTCTTTTCAGAGTCCAGCAGTCATTAGTGCTATGCCCCGGGGCCCCTGAATGATATTCACATCTAGAATTTGCTTGAAATCCATGTGAATCAGGATGCCTATGGTGGGGAGCGATAGATCCAATCACGCCTATTTGCTTCAGTTTCTGGAATAAACTAGAGTATGATTCAGCCAATGGGGTGAATTTTTCTGCCGACCTTTGTTCTCGACCATAATCCTGCCCTGGACGAGCATTGTAGGGTGCCCAAAAATTTTGCTGCTGAGGTCGGGGGATCCTTGGAGCTGGTGCCCGTACTTGCTGATTTGGAGGCCGGGCATAAGACTGAGCATTGAAAATTGTGTACTGTGGTGGGCCCACAGAGTATTGAGGAACTGGCGGAGGATAATAAGGTTGAGGGTAGCTGGATTGACCCTGACGAACTTGCACATAAGGGTGCGGTGCCCCCTTTTAAACTTCCCTGGATCCTGAAGTCATCATGGACCCCTCATCTCTCTTCTTTTTATTTGCAAAACTTCCCGACCCATTTTGGATAGCTTGAGTAGTGGCTTTGAGAGCAGCTTGACTTACAATTCTGCCAGTCTTGAGGCCATTTTCGACCATTTCCCCTATTTTGATTGCCTCTGCAAAAGGTCTACCCATTGCGGACATCATGTTCTGAAAGTAATCAGGCTCTTGGGCCTCCAGAAAAACAGCGATCAACTCATGGTTATCCATGGGTGGCTTGACTCTAGCCGCTTGCTCCCTCCACTTGATTGCATACTCCCTAAAGCTTTCAGTCGGCTTCTTCTTCATATTAGACAGGGAATTGCGATCTGGTGCAATATCTATGTTGTACTGGAATTGTTTGATGAAGGCCTGGGCCATGTCGTCCCAAACATGCCAATGAGAGATATCTTGGTCGATGAACCATTCTGAGGCTACCCCCGCAAGACTTTCCCCAAAATAAGCCATCAGCAATTCTTCTTTTCGACCTGCACCCCTCAGCTGGTTGCAGTACCTTTTCAAGTGGGAGATGGGGTCGCGTGTCCATCATACCTCTCAAATTTCTGGGGTCTTGAACCCCGGCGGAAAATGAATGTGAGGGAACATGCATAGATCACTGAAAGATACACTTTTGTGACCGCCTAGTCCTTGCATGTTCTTTATGTTTTGTTCAAGACTTTTCATCTTCCTGGCCATCTCATCTGGCTCAACTGTCTGGGTAGGCTTTTCATTTTCCACCGGGGACTCGTACTGAGGAGTCTGGTTGTATGGACCCGCGACCCTGAAAGCCACATTCGGAGAGTAGTATTGTCCATCATAAGCATGAGATGGTGGCTCGTTGTTAGTCCTCATCACAGGTGGTGGTGGCGGGACTGTATATACCGGTGCTCCAGACACGACAAGAGGGGGATTCCTGACTAGTGCGGCTGGAGGTCGCACATTAAAGGTACCAGGGGCGACATGGATGTTGTAGTTTGGCACGTACCAGGGTGGTAGAATGTGATCACTTGTTGCACGGAGCGGTGGTTGAGTAGCCAGGGGTACGGTAGAAGTTCCTTCTGAGGGACCCTGAGGTGGAGGCTGGGCGGAGATCCAAGCTTGATATACATCCGACAATTGTTGTTTTAATCTTCTCACTTCCTCCGACTCTTGCTCAACTGACTGGCCCTGGGGGTCATCACTGACCAACTCGATTTCATCATTATTAGCCATTGGTACCTTCCCTTTAGATCTGGTGAAGTAATGATGTGTTGCCAGTTTCACCACAAACCAACCACCTTAAGCTTACTGACTAAAAGACAACAGACGTGTTAGGGTTAAGCATTTTACACATATGAATCACACGTAATATGCCATGTTCCTAACATTGTCACCATTTCTAACATGATTTTGGAAGGCTTCATGTTTCATCCCGGCTTATGAGGCTGCTGTTTATTGGTGCTCTCAAATTTTCCTTTCTCTTTTATTCTCTTTCTTATTATTTTTTTTTCGCTTTTCTTTTCACTTGCCTATTTTCTTCCCTCATTTTAGAGTTATTGAAACATTTTGATCGAACCTTTTAGGGGTTGCCTACATATCATGTCGACGCATGAATCAGATCATCACGTAGTTCAGGGACACAACCCTCTTTTTCTTATTTTTATTATATTTTTTATACAAAACAAACATTTTATGATTCCCTTTTTTTTTTTAAACAAAATCTTTTTCATTGATTTTCATTTTTTCGTACAAGACTCAATAACAAGAATTACATAAAGATAACTGTTTATACACGACCAGACTTGACTCAAATAGACTTTTTAAGTCAAAAGGCAAAATGACAAGACCCAAAACAACAAAAGACCCTTACATACTCAAAACCACAAAGGAACAGTCAAAATGATCTGCCAGCTAAAAGAAGATCCAAAATTCTTCAAGAGAATCCACCAGAATTATTGTAGTCATGGAGATTATTCCTGCGGTTGACCCCCAACATCGCGGTATATCTTCTCTAAATCTGCAGATATGTGACGAGCGACGTTCAATGATACTTCAGCAAATCGTTCGGGCGTCATTCCCTGACAACTCCTGCAAGCCCGGGAGGTATATGTGGCTACCTCGAGGATCTTTCCTTTAATGTGTTCCTGAGCCAAGTGAAACTCTTGATTTTGTTGTCCACGGGTCTCAGCTAGATCCAGTGCATCACGCTCGCGCTCCAAGGCCATATCTCTTTGGCGCCGAATTTCCAGTGACTCCCCCTCCAACCAATTGATCATACTTTGGTGGTGATGTCTTTCTATTTCAAACTCCGCGATCTAGCGCTCCTTGATTGACTCAACTCCCCCTATCTGATCCCTCAGAACTTGTACNTTTAGCACAAAACTAGGATAACACACTTATTATCGACTAACAAACTAAATCAAAAAATAGAGAAACTTAAACTAAATTCAAAACCAAATGGGAAAACATAGACTAAAAAAATGAGGAAATTAATGTTATACCAATCGAGCATTCTTGAAACTATTCATGAATCGCAGGGACGACGCGAGCAGTGACAAATGACGACGAGCGACCTTCGAACAAACTTTTCTAAACGGCAGACGTTAGGACCACCGATTCGGGGGGGTCGACTAGTGATTTAAACATCATGTAACATAGAAAGGGTCGTTCCCAGGTCGTGTCTACTAAGAACAAACAACGGCTCGAGTGCATGGTGGTGGTGAGGCGGCAGTGGGGCTTCCGGCTCAGATTCGACTGGATTTTAGAGGGGTTTGAAGGCTTTGAGGATTGGAATGGAGAAGAGGAAAGTGGGAGGAGGCCGTTGGTGTAAAATTTTTGGAGTTTGGAGTGGTGAGCGGCGGAGGCAGTGGTTGTACAATCATCACGTTTTTCCTATTTAAGACGAATTTATTATGAGCATTAATTGTATTGATTTCCCGTTATCATTGATAACCATAACTGACACATTTGTAGCTATAAATACCTTACAATGATTCTGATTCCCTTTCCTTATTTACTTCTGGTTCATGTATCTTCCCTTCTTTTTTACCTTGATTCATTCCTTTCGCGCCTTTTCTTTGACAGTTGTTCAGGACCCAATCCTCTGTTCTGACTATCTCGTGGGTGTTTCCCTCGTACCTTCATTGTATTCTTAATTTTGCTAACTGAACGTGCCAGTTGTCACTACGCCATTATACCATGTGCCATGCTTCATCATCTTACTAACATTCCACATGTGACATCTCTTTTTCACCAATACAGATAGTCCCCCCACTTTCTGAATATTCGGGAAGTGGTAAGATATTATGTCGAAAATTCTTTGCCACCATTTTTTGAGTATTATTGTGTCCCTTTCAGAACCGATGTGACGTATGTCACGTCTATTTAATGCCCATGCCATGTGGCTTCTAACGATTGGCTCTACAATTTTTTAGCACTTTTAGGGTTTACTGCGGCGGCGTCTGTCACGAAGTAACGGTTCCATTATGACACTTCATAATGACCTATTTTTAATGATGATCGTGTCTTCTTATAAATACTTTATTTCTTTTTTGATCTTTTGAAATTTTCCTTCTTCAATATCCATTATATTACTCTTTCTTTGTATTTCCGCATCCATTTTTTTATTAACTCTTTGGACAATCATGTCTTCTTCTTCACCAGACCCTCGTAAGGTTGTGATTGTTGATGAACTTTCTCTTTCTACTGTCCCTACTAGAAGCAGGAGAGGTGCTAGACTTTGTAGTCTTGGCTCGTTATCTAATCGTGGTTATTCTTCCCAGGGTAGTGTTGTTAAGCCTTCTTCTTCTAAACCTAGGACTCCTTTAACCTCGAGATCTTCTTCTAAGAATAGAGATTTTAATGAACATGGTGCGAACCCACAGTTGCAGAGATTGTTTCTCAGGAATTTTCTTTTGTAACTGATCGCGAAACCATAAAGAATCAAGTTTCTTCTATGGCCTCCCGTAATCCTGCTGACCTTTATCCAAGTTTGATCACTACTGGCCTTCTCACCCCGGTTCGAAGAGAATGTTATTGGAAATCAGATTTTCCAGTTTTAGTCCCTGGTGCCAACCAGAGAATTACCTCAATCAGGCTGGTTATTCCTTTGTTTACACCTACCCTTTTACTTTAGGGTTTAAACTAGCTATCGACCCAGTGATCGTTGAATTTTATCTTTATTTCAACGTGTGCCTTGGCCAAATTGGCCCCATAATATGGAGGGTTGTTGTGTGCCTTCGTTTTTTATCAGATTTGATTTCCATGCCTTTCACTTTTCGACACTTGCTTCATCTCTACTCTCTTAAACTGTTTCATGAAGGAGTTTTTTATTCGTGGCTAGAAGTAAGAGAGTGTTGGTTAGCCCTGAAGATGACGGGGACCGTGGCTAGTACGCTCGTTGATCACGCTCAACTATGTCTTATAGAAAGACTAAACGGGCGTTGCAAATATAATCTGGGGTATTATGCCCAGAGTCGATCCCACAGGGAATTGACGTATCAAGCAAGCTGTTAAAATACTACTCAGCTGTCACCTGATGTTATTTAATTTACTAATACTAAAGATTAAAACTAAAGCTTAACTACGCTAAGGTATAAACAATTGTAATAAAAATATAAGGTTATGGTTTCCCCCGCTGGTGAACTTACTTCTCGGATACTTCGTATAGCTTGATTAGTTATCTCTATCAATCATGAACACTCTATCTACCATAAATCTCTCTCAAGTAATTATGATAATTTACTAGACGCACTCTCTCAAGTTACGCTAGCTAGATTGCATTACAGTTCACTTAGATTGCACCCGAAGTATCGTTATCTCTAATCCAACCTCTAAACCCTCGGTTATGACTTTCGTCTATACTCTGGGAGTGGTGTTGTTCAAACAATTACCTAAATATGCACTCTCTCTCAAGTAGATACATAATAAATAGGCACAGCTAATTGAGGGCCCTTCAATCAACTACAACAAGAACGTAGTTGAACAAATAGAGTTTAATCAACCAATCAAAGCTATATTAATATCACAATAAGTTTATTCCCCAACGGGTTCTACCAAAAATTAGCTAAACATGTTCAAAAGAATCAAATCTAAAATAACTTGCATAATTAAACTACAAAGTAAAGAAGAAAATATGTACAAAATTCGATGTCTTGCCGTCTCTTCGAATCCTTCTCTAATCTCGAATCTCCCCTTTGTAGTTGTGTTTTAGGAGTCTATTTATAAGTTTAGGACAAACCCTAAACGTGTAGGAGACTTCTATTTCAATTGGGAAACACTTAAACACGTCAAAACTCGGTTTTTCGCCGAACTGGGGACCCTGGCGTTTGGACCCAAAGGCCTGGCTAACGCCAGGCTAGGGCTGGCGTTTCAGCCCTAACGCCTGGCTAACGCCAGGGTAGGGCTGGCGTTTCAGCCCTAACGCCTGGCTAACGCCAGGTAGGGTTAGGTTGTTTGGCTCTGTCGCCCGGCTATCGCCCGGGTGTCTCCTTTCGCGTATTTTTCGACGTATTTGCATCCCTTTAGCTCCGTTTCCATCTCCACTTCACCTACACATGAAATAAACTCCATTAAGCACATAACAAGTGTATTTTTATCATTAATGCGCATAAAATGTAAGGTATATCACATGTTAAACTATGCAATTTAGTCTCGCATCACTCGTTTTCTTGTTGTTCCCACTAGTATACTAGTGGGTGAAGAAAACATGCCTTTTTCAGAGAAATGGAATTTTGCACGTAAGCTTTCTCTTTTTCTTCTCTTTTTTTTGTCTCAAAAGAAAAATCCCATGTGATCACATGCCTACTTTTTCAGCAACTGCGGAAGTTTTTGGTAAAATTCCCAACTTCTGTGCTTGGGTAGATAAGATGCTAACTGTCGTGCCTATGGAGAAAAGGTCTTACCTTTCTCAAAGATTTGGTTGGAAAGTGAAGACGCACGATACTTTTTCCATTTATTGTCTTTCCTCTTCTTTTCCTTGTTGGTTCAAGGGTTTCTTATTATTCCTTTTTTTCTAGGGTTTCCTTTTCATGGCATTAGTCCCGCGTCTTCCGTGACTCTCGCCTAGGAAAGGATTTTAAGTGCTTCTTCTTCAAAAAGGAAAATCGACGGAGCTCGTGGCTCTGATGGTGAAGATGAAACAAAAAAGGTTTCTTTGGTGCGAAGGACACGTGTCAGGAGACGTGTGGTTTCTGATGATGAAACTATTCTGTCTCATGACCCTTTACCAAGTTCAATCCCTTTTAGACTCACGGATGAGCCACAAAGTACCCCTTTAGTGATTTTTGATTAAGACGATGTTGATCCTCCCCCAGATTCTGTTGATAGATTGTTTTCTCATGGCTTCGAAGGTGATGAAGCTTTCGGACTCTTTCTGAAGAATTTCCCCTTGCCTCCCTTCCAATCTCAGTTTTCATTAAACATCCCCTGTCCTTACCTGGCGCTACTCCTGCTGTTATTACCATGGATTCTTCTACTCCATCTGTTATTCCCATGACTACTCATGCAAAAGCCGAACCTTCCAGGAGCAGGAGGGCAATGAAAATAGTTGATGTTGAGGTTCCTGAAGGTGGGAACTTATTAAGAAAATCTGGTCAAGCCAACGTGTGGTTGAAACCTCTGCTAGGTCCCGCATAGAAGTCGAATTTAGGAAGTCATAACTCAATGAGCTTAATGAATGATATTGTTCATTCTTCCTTGAAGGTACATGTTTAATTATATTTCATTTCTCTCTTTTTTCTTACTCATAACTCTTTCTCCTTTTAAGCGTATCAACTTGATTGGGACAGACCTTATGAAAAGAGTTTTTCAAGCGGACCAACAAGTTATAGATTACCACACCGAGGCTGATAACTGGAAAGGACAATTCGAAAGGTCTTCAATTGGAAAAAGAAGTTCTAGGGGAAGAGAAGAATGCTTTGGAACAACAGATGTGAGTGATTGTCGCTGAATAGCGTTTGAAAAAGCTTCATCTAGACAGGTCGGAAAGGTCAAGGATATCCTTGAATCTTCCTTTGCCGAACAACTCTCCAAGACAACTGAAGAAATAAAGAGTTTGAAGGAACTCCTTAATCAAAAGGAGGTTTATGCGGGAAAGCTGGTACAAACACTTACTCAAACTCAGGAAGATCTTTGCGCCTCTACTGATAAGATTAAGTTGTTGGAAAGTTCTCTTGCTCCTTTGAACACAACTTATGATGCCTCTGAAGCAGAAAAAGAAGAGTTGAGAGCCAAAAGTGACTAGTGAGAGAAGGATTATGAGATTCTAGAGGATAAGCTATCGTTGGATGTGAGCTGGGCTTTCCAAAACACTCACCTCGAGACCCTAGTTAACACCAACCAGGAGGGTTTTGACCTTAATGTTGAGATTGCCAAAGCTAAAGAAGCAATTGAGAAAACTTAGCAACACCAAAGCTTTTCCTCACCTAAAGTCGAAGGTCCCGAAGGTGATGGAAATGAACTTGTTACTTGTGGGGCTGATGTTCAAGTCTTTTCTTCTCAAGTTAATCCTTCTTTTCTCGTTGATGATGTTCCCGTGAATGATGCTCTCATTGATTATTCTCCTTAGTTTTCTCTAACATTTATTTAACTTTTATTTTGTTTTTGCACTTGATTTTACAACTTTTGGGAAGATTGTCTTTTTAAATTGGGAAGTTCGTTTTTTGGTTACCCCTGTATTCTTTTGAGGTTGAATGAAAAACTAACACCTATGTTTTTCCAATGTTTAATATTTATATATATTTTGGCTACTTTTACCGTTTATTCTGCTCTTTGATATTTGAGCTTATTCCTGCATTTATAAATGCTTTAACAGTTTGTGACTTTAACAAACATGAATTTTTATAAAATAGGGCCCTTTTATGTTAACAACACTTATGAAGATGATGTCTCATCTTCATATTGGTGTAAATATATGAAAGACGAAGTATACATGAAAAATAAATAATTTGAGGAAGTTTTATGATTTGAACTTTCAAATGAATTTCGTACATTATTTTCATTTATTCATACAACACTTTCGTAACTGCTTTCTTTGCAACAGATGATTTTGAGATACAAAATTGGGTCTATTATCCCGTGACTAATTTTTGGCCTTAACCTAAAACTCATAGGAACATGGAACCTATCCCGTGTATTTTTCACAAGTTCACACCTTTTCAAGGTTACTTCAAGGTTTTTAATTCAGGATTTTTGCTTCCTTATATATGCATAGTCCTCCCCCCCCTAGTGTTAGAGCTTTGAAGTATGAAATCTCGAACACTGTATTAGTCCTTACTTTTGGTCAATTCCGTGAAAAGAAAAATACAAACAGGACTCGGAGATATATGTTTAGATGATGAGTGCATAAATCCTTTTTCCATCAGAAAGGTTGTAACTTATACCGGGAATAATTTATTATTCCACGTGCCTTTCGAGTCTAGTATCATCATTTGGTATGGGCTACCTTTTTTCCTATCATCTAAAATTGTTAGTAAAATTCAAACGAACAAAATAAAATTGTAGTTGAGTGAAACCTGCCCATGGGTACTTTCGTCGTCTAAAAGTAATATTTCTTCAGATGAACAACATTCCAGTTTGATGGTAGTACCTTGCTATCCATGGATTCCAACTCACATGCTCATTTTCCAACGATGCCTATAAGGGCTTTCCCAATTTGGACTTAATTTTCCCGCATTAGCTGTTTTTGCAGATTGAAACACCTTTTGGAGGACAAATTCCCCAATCTTGAAGTATCTCAGATTAGCTTTCCTATTGTAGTATCTCGCAATTATCTATTCTGAGTTGCCATCCTTATCAACGTCGCTTCTCTCCTCTCTTCCAGTAAATCCAAATTCATTCGCATCTCTTCTTCATTTAACCCCTCAGTAGCATGTGTATACCTCGTACTTGGTTCATTAAGGCTTCAGAAACATAGACAAGTGAAAATGGAGTCCCACTTGTGCTTGTTTTTGTTGTCGTTCGATAAGCCCACAATACCCCTGGTAATATTTCTTGCCATTTACCTTTTGATTTTTCTAATCTCTTCTTTAAGTTATTAATAATAATTTTTTTGTTGACTCAACTTTCCCATTGGATACATGATGGGGAACTAGACCAATAGAGCACTGCTCTCTGCCTGTCGACTTACAAACAACGTTGACGCTATATAGCCATATAGGCAATGCTCGAGACCACTTCCTTTCGCTTCAGATCCGTTTAATCTACCAACTCTGAAATAATTCTGTGATTTTCGTGCCTATGAACTGTGGGCCATTGTCACACACGATTTATTTTTGGAACTCCGAACCGGTAGATAATGTTTTGCCAAATAAAGTCACGAACTTCCTTTTTTCGCATCTGTTTAAAAGCTCCTGCTTCTACCCATTTTGAAAAATAATCTGTCAAAACTAATAGAAATTGTACCTTTCCTTTAGCTTGAGGTAACGAACCTACGATATCCATGCCCATTTCATGGAAGTCCACGACGAAATAACTGAATGTAATAGTTCTGCTGGGCGATGCATGTTATTACCATATCGTTGGCACTTATCGCACTTGGTTACAAAGCTTTCCGCCTCTTCTTCCATTTTTGGTCAATAACATCCTGCTTTTATTAGTATTTTACCAATGATCTTTCCCCCGCGTGATTTCCACATTGCCCCTCATGTACTTCCCTTATCACATATTCCGTTTGCGAAGGTCCGAGACACCGTGCTAAAGGCCCTCCGAACATCTTTCAGTATAAGTTTCCATGAATCAAGCAATACCGGGCAGCTTTTTAGCGAAGTAATTGGGACTTTTTCTTGTCTTAGGATAAAATTCCGTACTGTAAAAATTTTAACAAATTTAATCCTCCAATCCCCAGCCAAATTGTTAAAATTTACCTCATTCTTGTCTTGGTCGAGTGCCTAATGGAACAAATGTATTACAATATCATTTTCTACTTTTGTTATTTCCGCAACAGACGGGAGATTAGCTAACGCATCTGCTTCTGCATTTTCCTCCCTGGGTATTTGTACAACCTTCCACGACTGAAATTGTCTGACTAATTTCTGTGCCTTTTCCAACTATTGTTGCATTCATGCCTCTCTTGCTAGGTACGTCCCCGACATCTGGTTAACCACTAGTTGCGAATCACTTTTGATTACAATCTGTTCTATTCCAAATTATCGTGCTAGTTCCAAACCTGCAATCACAGCTTCGTACTTCGCTTAGTTGTTAGTGATGGGATAACATTTTATTGCTTGTCTTATTATTTCTCATGAAGGCGGAATTAGTACAATACCTATACCCGCTCCTTTAACATTCGAGGAACTAGATTCGTGCTGAAATCTGCTACAAAGTCTGCTAAACCTGCAATTTTATTACAGTTCTAGGATGATATATGATACCACATTCACTAAGTTCTATTGCCCATTTAGCTAATCTACCAGATAGTTCTTGTTTATACATTATATTCCTAGATTAAAAGTGGTTATTACAGAGATAAGATGACATTGAAAATAAGGTCTCAATTTTCTAGATGCCATAATTAATGCTAAAGCAAGTTTTTCTAAGTGGGGATATTGAGTCTCAGCATCTAACAAAGATTTACTAACACAATAAATTATATATTTTTTACCTCTATTTTCTCATACCAACACCGCGCTTACCGCCATTTCCGATACGGCAAGATAAATGAGTAGCCTTTCTCCGTCTTTCGGTTTGGCTAGCATGGTGGATTTGGCAAATAGGATTTTAGATCTATGAGGTCTTGTTGGCATTCGTCAGTCCACTCAAATTGGTTTTTATTTCTCAATACTGAAAAGAATTTAAAACTCTTTTATGGTGATTTTGAAATAAATCTCCCCAAGGTTGCTATCCTTCATGTTAATCTCTGCACTTATTTTTGCCTGTGAGTACATCAGGTATCTCCTCAACAACTTTGATTTGTGCATGATTCAATTCACTGCTCCTATAATAAACAAGAAGACCTAAAAACTTACCTGAAGCCACGCCAGAAACACATTTTTCTGGATTTAGCTTCATATTATATTTGCGGAGAATTTCGAAAGTGCTTGGCAGGTGTTGAAAATGATCCCCTGCTTGTGTTGACTTGACTAACATATCATCAATATAGACTTCCGTAGTCTTTCCCATATGTTCTTGGAACATCTTAGTCACCAATATTTGGTACGTAACTCCAGCATTTTTAGACCAAATGGCATGACTTTGTAGCAGTAAGTGCCCCTGTCTCTCATATTGACCCAATTTTCAAAAGATTTTGTACCTCATCCTAGATCACTTGATTTTTGAAGGATCCTTGCTTCATTTTCTTCTGCTTAACTGGTGGGTATGATAGATCCTCATTCAGTTTGTGGGTCATCACCTCCGGTGGTATATCTGTCATATTTGAATGTGACCAAGAAAAGCAATATGTGTTAGCTTTTAAAAATTCAATCAGTTTACCTTTCATTTATGGGATCAGATTTGCTTCGATGTAAACTTTTCTGTATCGCCAGTGTCACGACCCCAAATCCTAAGCCGGCCGTGATGGAGCCTATCATGATACTAGGCTAGCCAATCTACCGTGAAATAACATAAGGACTTTCCCTTAAATTCAAAACTGTTCGATATTCCATAAAATTCCTCCGGTTTAACAGCTTAAAGCAACAAAACGAATAAAATAGTTTATACACTACCCCAAAACCCGAAGTCAACCGTCATGAGCATCTACAAACAATACAACGTACTACTATTTCTTTACTACAACCAGCTCTAGGAAATGATATCAAATAACAAGATAAGAAGGGAAAGAGGGCATGCTGCGGACACCAAACAGCTACCTCAAAATCCCGAACAAAGCTCCAAGAGAATGCGAAAACAGCTAGCGCTCAGACCCAACACCTGAATATGCACACAAGGTGCATGGAGTAATGTGAGTACACCAACTCAGTAGTAATTAAAGTAAATAATGTCTAAGGCAACGAAACACGTAAAAGCAGTCATAAATACACATAAAATGAACTCCTTCTTTCAGAAAACACAAATACGATGCCTTATAACATTTAAAAGTTAATCTTAGTAAAATATAATTTGAAAATGTGCCTTTTCACAAATTCCATAGAAATCAAAACGATTCAGTATATAAAATCGACAGGGTTCACAATAGTCTTTCAGATGGAAACATGTATCATAAATTTCCCTCGGGTGTATCATCACTCAACATCAGTCACTCATCATGTCTCACAGCCACTCAGCATCAGCCCCTCGGGCTACCTCACAATCACTCGTGCCTCCAAATCACTCGGCACTCGGCACTCGGCACTCGCACTCAGTAGGTACCTGCGCTCACTGGAGGTGTACAGACTCAGGAGGGGCTCCTACAGCCCAAGCACTAATATCAAGCCATCTCGTGGCATAATCACTCAGGATCTCGGCCTCTCATATATCATAAACAGTACAACATGCTGCGGCATGAAACCCGATCCTATAATATCCTCTCAACATAGGCACTCAGCCTCATTCAGTTAGAAATCTCTCAAAGCCACTCGGGCTATCAAATAAACGGGGTACTCGCCCCAAAATATCATTTTATATCACAAAAGTAGTGTAAATGAGACTGAGTTTCGAAATCAGTTAAACAGGAAATGACTGTGTGTAAATCATAAGTCAACACAGTGAGGAATGCAGTAAACAGCTCCCAAGGGGTCCAAACAGGTCGGCACGAGGACCCAAACGTGGCGTACAGCCCAAAATATAATAATAGTCTTAAAACATGAATATCATATGAAGTATAATTAAATACGCAACTTAATAGTTACCACGGGATGGACCAAGTCACAATCCCCCAACCGTGCGTTCCACACACTCGTCATCTAGTATTTGTGCCACCCCAAACATTGATAAAAATGTAAATTCCAGGGTTTCATACCCTCAAGACAAGATTTACAGTCATTACTTACCTCAAAACCGGCCAAATACTAATCCGCGATGCTCTTGCCTCTCGAATCGGCTCCCGATTGCTCCGAATCTAACCAAAATCAGATTAATATCGTCAATATATGCTAAAGGAACGAATCCCACTCGAAAATTATCAAATTTAACCAAAATTCCCGAAATTGACCAAACCCGACCCCCGGGCCCATATCTCAGAATTCTATAAAATCACAAAACTAGAATCTTTATCCTTCCACGAGTCTACCCATATAAATTACATCCAAATCCCACCAAAAATTACCCCTCAATTCCTCAATTTAAAGTCTCCAAATTCCCAAGCCCTAAACCTCCAATTTAGTCGCTAATTTTTCCATAACTTCACCCCTAATAAGTCGAATAACACCATAGAAATGAGTTTTAGGTCCAAAAATCTTACCTCCACGAAGTTCTTTTGATTTCCCTCTTCAAAACTCATCCTCAAGCTCAAATCCGCATGAAAACTTTGATGAAATAGCCAAATTTCACGAAGGTTGGTATTTATACCCTCTGTCCAGTGAAACCGCACCTGCGGACCCGCACACGCGGTCCCAGGTGCACTTTTGCGGAATTCCTCTAAAAATCCAACCTCGCACCTGCGGTCCATAAGCCCGCACCTGCGACCCAAGGTTCCGCATCTACGAAAATAGCTTAGCCCCTTAAACTCTACATCTGCAGCTCCCAGATCGCACCAGTGACCTCGCACCTGCGGCTCCTTTTTCCGCAGGTGCGGAAAACCAGAAAGTTTTACACTAGCAGTTCCACATTACCAAAATCATGCCGATACCCATCCGAACTCATCCCGAGGCCCTCGGGACCTCAACCGAAAGTACCAACAAGTCATGAATGATCACCTGAACCTAGTCGAACCCTCGGAACACCCAAGATAACATCGAAGCACCAAACCAACCCATGATTCAAGCCTAAGGATTTTTTTCAAACTTCCAAAAATCACCAACGATGCCGAAACTACCAAAACTCGTCCGAATGACCTAAAAATTTGCGCACACATCCAAAATGACGCTACGAACCTGTTCCAACTTTCGGAATTCCATTCCGACCCCGATAGCTAATTTTCCACTGTCGATCGGAAATGGCCAAAAACTAAAATTCGCCAATTCAAGCCTAACTCTACTCCGGACCTCCGAATAACATTCTGAACATACTCTTAAGTCCCAAATCACCTAATGAAGCTATCCAAGCCACAAAACCCCCATTCCGAGATCGTTTACCTAATAGTCAGCTTCCGGTTGACTTTTCTCACCATAAGGCCAACTTAAGAGACTAAGTGTCTCATTTCTCACCACGACCACTCCGAACCCGAACCAACCAACTCAATACGACATAATTAGGCTAAGAAACACATGATAAAGCAAAAACAGGGGAAACAGGGCTAAATCTTACGGAACGACCGGCCGGGTCATTACATTCTCCCCCTTATAAAAAAATGTTCGTCCTCGAACGGGTCTAGAAACATACCTAGAGTCTCAAATAAGTGAGGATATCTGCTCCCATATCCCGCTCGGTCTCCCAGGCGGCCTCTATCACCGGCTGCCCTCTCCACTGCACTTTCACTGAAACTATATCCTTAGACCTCAACCTTCTGACTTGACGGCCCAAAATAGCCACCGGCTCTACCTCATATGACATATCACCCTCAAGTTGAACCGTGCTAATGAACAAAACATGAGACAGGTCACCAACATACTTCCGAAGCATGGAAACATGAAACACCGTATGAACACTCGATAAGCTGGGTGGCAAAGCGAGTCTATAAGCCACCTCCCCAACTCTCTGAAGCACCTCAAAAGGCCCAATGAACCGGGGACTCAACTTGCCCCTCTACCCGAACCGCATAACACCTTTTATGGGTGACACCTTCAGTAGCACATTCTCCCCAACCATGAAAGTCACATCCCGGACCTTCCAGTCCGTATAACTATTCTGCCTAGACTACGCCGTGCGAAGCCGCTCCTGAATCAACTTCATCTTATCCAACGCATCATGTACCAAGTCTGTGCCTAATAGCCTAGCCTCACCCTGCTCAAACCAACCAACCGGATATCTACACCTCCTACCATATAAAGCCTCATACGGAGCCATCTGGATACTCGATTGATAACTGTTATTATATGCAAACTCCGCGAGTGGCAGAAACTGGTCCTATGAACCCCCGAAATCAATGACACAAGCACGCAACATGTCCTCCAGAATCTGGATAGTGCGTTCTAACTGTCGGCCCGTCTGAGGATGAAATGTTGTGCTCAACTCGACCTAAGTACCCAACTCTCTCTGCACGGCCCTCCAAAACTGAGATGTGAACTGAGTACCTCTGTCAGAAATGATAGAAACTAGGACACCATTCAACCGGACAATCTCCCTGATATAAATCTCAGCTAACCTCTCCGAAGAATAAGTAGTACAAACAGGAATGAAGTGCGCGGACTTGGTTAGCTGATCCACAATAACCCATATAGCATCGAACTTCCTCGAAGCCCGTGGGAGCTCGACTACAAAAGGAGATGCCACCGTAGAGGAAGATCCTGTGTCCGCTGGCCGGCATGTGAGCGTTGAAGCAACAGAAGAAAGTAACCACACATCGATGGCTGGGATCGGGAGTTCTCTCGAGGAAATTGAGCCTGCCGAACTCGAGGTATCTAGCCTTCGGAGAGCGCTTCCTCCTTTGCCACCGTCTTCTTCCCCAGTCGAAGGTACTTCGAGGGATAAGGATATTCTGTCGCTATCTTCTTCTCCCGCCGAAGGTACTTCGAGGGATAAAGATCTTCTACCGCCATCTTCTTGTCCTGTTGAAGGTACTTCGAGCGATGCTCGGGGACAGGGGCTTCCTAAATCAAGTGGAGCATCGAGCGATCACGTCCCCTTCCAGGGTGGTTTAACTGGGGCCGATTAGACCAAGCCAGCAGATGCATGATCGGCATTCGAGGAGGCTCAGCGGCTCTATTCTGTGGTGATCTTCGGTGATCTTTGTGGTTTTCTTAGCTCCGTGTTTTCATTTTCTAACTGAAGTTTCTTTTTCATAGGCCTTTGAAAAGCTCTAGTCCGAGTTGCTCCGCTGCGAACCCGGGTTGCAGAAAGCCTCGGGCAAGGAGTTGTGATAAGAAGACAAGAGAGTTGACATATCTTGGATCAAAGATGAATCGAAGCCGAGATTACAAAGGCAATCTTGAGAAACAGGTAATCCTTATTTTGAGGGGGGGGGGATACATGTCTCTTTTCCCATCTTCAAGAGCTAATGTTTGATATTTCAGTTGCATAGGAAGACGAAAGCGCTTGAATGCCTCTAAGGAAAAGTCGGCCAGATTAATTCTGAATGCAATGCTTTGAGGGCCCAGATAGATGCTCACGTTGCGGCCGAAAAAAATGCTTTGTCTAAGGCTTCCTCTCAAGATACAGCTTCGGAATTCCCGAGAAAGCAACTCGGTCCGAATGAGTAGAATCGTTGAGCTCAAAACAGATCTTTTGAAGATGAAGGCTGAGGTAGTGGATGCTCAAGTCGAAGCTGAAGGGCTCCGAGTAAAGGCCAATAAAAAGGTGGTCGTTTACTTAAAAGATGCTGCTGAAGCTCGGGCAGAGTTGAATGGGGCCTTCAATAGAGAGAGAAAGAGCAATGACTACGCCTGATGCAGATCTCGGAGGGAGACCCTCGAAGAGGTTCATGCTAAGGGTTTCGATCTCTCAGAGGAGATAAAGCAAGCCAAGTCAGATGAGATTGATGCCAAATTCTTCATTTCCATTGAAGCCTAAACTAATGTTTGAAGGCCTTCGAGGGAGTTGGCCCCAAAGGGCTGACGAGGCCATAGTCCCCGAGGGGGAGAAAGGTCAAGTCCCCGAGAGTAGACTAGGTTTCTTCTCTTTTTGTTTCTTTGTATAGGGATATTTGTGAGAGCATTGTAAATGTATCCTTGCAATACATATATAAAAAGAGACCTTTCAGTTTTCTCTTTACATGAATTTCCATTTGCTTGTGTCTGTCTTTTTTGTTTTGAATTTCAATGCTTGTCAATTATTAGCCCGATGAATTGGACTTCGAGGTAAAAAATCCTTAGGTTTATAAATTGGTCTTGAGGATTTTTAGGCTAGACTGTAGGCTCTTACGCATTGTCCCTTAGGCGCTTTAGGCTGGCCTGTAGGCTCTTACGCGTTGGCCCTTAGGCGCTTTTTTAGTTAACTGTTTAGGGCTCAGTCTTCGAGTAGGGTTTCGACTCGAGCTCATCGACCCTTTGGTTTTTTAAATCGGCCTTGAGGATCTTTAGGCTGGCGCTTAGGCTCTTACGCATTGGGTCGGTACGACCTTTAATATGGCTGGTACTTAGGCTCTTACGCATTGGGTCAGTACGACCTTTAATATGGCTATTGGAGGCCTGTGATTTTATGGCGACGGTCGGACGTCTCCGAGTTGCGCTGGTTTGGCCGGAGCCTTATGAATGTGGTCATTGTATTTGGCCGTAGCTTTTTAGTCCCCGAGTTAGGTAACCTCGGCGTCTATATCGAGGCTATGCCTTTTTAGGGGTCTTACAAGTTCGAATATATAGTCTTGGCTTTAATATCGAGGTCATGCCCTTTTTTAAGGGTCTTACAGAATCGTACATGCCTTGCTTGAGGTCTTACAGATTTGTACATGCCTTGCTTGAGGTCTTACAGATTTGTGCATGCCTTGCTTGAGTTCTTACTGATTTGGTTTTGCCTCATTGAGGTCTTATGAGCTCGAAGGTACCGGCCCTGAGGTCTTATGGCTTCGAGTTAACGATGGTTTTATGAGCCGAATGTCGATGGCAGTCCCCGAGTGTCCTGGAGCTTCTGGCCCTGGAGCCTATTCTTGTACAAATAGTAAACTTCTTCGAAGCATGGAGTGTTTTGGTGATAAAGATACTCCTTCGATTACTTGGTACAAGCATACATATTTTCGCCATTGAGAGTTCGATTATTCTATGCGGACACGGTTCATTCAACCGTTTGGTCCGATACATCATTCTCCTGTCGAGACCCTCTTTGGCTTATTTCGATTTCTTCGAGGAGGCGATCTCTCCGGGGGATGCCCCTCAGTATTTGAGGTTGATTGAAAATAAGCCTTGAATACTTTTCGAGTTCTCCTTAGGTAGCATATGGATGTTGCCTCATTAAAAACCTTGTCGGTAAAACCCGATTGGGATAAAATCTGACCTAAGGGAAAAAGAGTACAATGCATACTTTAAAACCTAAGGTCTCCGAGGTGAAGGGTGCTTTGATTCTTCTCCGATCGAGCACCTGCAATAAGTTAGTATAAAACATAAATGGAAAAAATGAGAGGGTTATACCTTAGCGATGGTGGCGTTTGAGCCTCGATATGTTTCAATCTCTTGTTCCGAGGACGCGACACGGTCCTTTATTCGGCCGAGAATACGGGCCGTGGTTATTATTTGGCCGTTTGCTTGTTCTTTGGCTCCTTTGATGTAGGAGGTGTCGGTGCCGGTGTCACATTGTGTACTGCGAACATCTCTTTTGCTGCGTACTGCTCTCCATACACTGTTTTTACTCCATCCTTCGTAGGAAACTTCATCATTTGATGAAGGGTTGACGGCACCGCCCTCATATTGTGAATCCATGGCCTTCCATAGAAATGTAAGGCAAGGAGCCGGCAATCAGACCGAGATTTTTACCTTTTATAGAAGTATACATAGACTAGGACTCCTTTACTATATAAAGGGGTATGACAATTCATTCAATACATTGTAACACGCACCACAAAGCAATATATTGTTATTTCTAGTTCTTATTATCTTGTCATTCTGTTCTGACATCGATAAAAGCATTTGTAATTCAAGGGTGACTAACCTTCAAGGCTAAGATTGTTCAGCTTGTGTGGTTTGCATTTACTTTTTTACTGTTTATTTTAATACTAGTCTGATTTCTCATTTTGTATCAAGTTAAATCATGTATCCTTAAAATCACGTACAAATTCAATTGTTATCCCATTTTGAGGGTAAACCGTCTTCAACAGTTCCATCTCCAACTTCGTTCTTAACTGATGCAATTGATAGATCTCCGACCATGATATCATGCTAGGATTAACAAGAAGGAAAGATCAACAAAAGTTAACAGTATTTTTGATGCACAATAGAATTGTTTGGGCCTTACGGTGGGTACCTAACTATTTAACCTAAAATATGAGTTATAGATAAATCAATTAAGTTTATGTAATAAGGCCCCACGCAATTGAGTTAAATCAATAGATTGAGTTAAATAAATAGAATTAATCTTTGCTAGTAAAGAATTTAAATTTTGAATTTGCCTGCATAAAAAAGGTTTAAAGTTAAAAGAATAAGGAGGCTAAAACGAAGGACTCGCAAAAATATATAGAAGCGATCGTCTACTGCTAAGTCTAATTTTTGCAAAGTTTTTAAAATGATGAAAAAAATATAAAGAGTGACTTAAAAAACGAACAAACATACCATCGTCTACTGCTAAATCTAATTTTTGTAAAGTTTTTAAAAATGATGACAAAATATAAAGAGCGACTTAAAAAACGAACGAACATACACCTCTATTTGCTGTTATAATTCTCGTATTTTCTATTGTTGCATAGATCACATGTCTGCATGTGGGCCTCCAAATGCTATGATTCTTGAATCACATGTCCTAATGACACCCATCCCTACCCCGGTTTTTTGTTTTCTTATTTGGTGTTTGATATTTATATTGGAGCTCGATTAAATTTAATTTGTATAGAAAAATTTATATTAATAAGTAAACTATTTCCTAATAAAAATAATTTCGTAGTTAAAACTGTCGAAACTTTTGATTAAGAGTGAGACAGTACAGTCAGACCTCTTTATAATAACATCCTCATATAACAGTACTTCACTATAAAAGTCAAGTTTTTCCGGAATTAAATTTTATTTTCTGTTATAATATAATTCTATAACAGCAATTCGCTATAATATCCATAAATATCTAGAACAAACGAGATTGTTATAAAGATGATTGACTGTATTTTCCATTCCACCCGACCCTCGTTGGTCCCCTACCCCTTTCACTCTTTCAAAAATCCATTCCAAAGATCAATTAAGGTAGAGTGTGAATAGTGCATTTCTGTCCATAGCGTTTGTAAAAATAATTAGTTTATTTAGTACAAAACCATGTGACTTTACAAGAAAATTGATGAGGTTAGACTTTGACTCAACTTTCCATTTTCTTTGACCAATCACGATCAGATGCATGTTTCTCGGATACAATATTAGTAAGGCAGTTGAGTGATATTAAAACCGTAGTGTTTCTTTTTTTTTTTTGAATTAAAACAGGAGTATTAGTGGTTTGAATTTCAATATCTTCCGACAATATTCTCTCCAGTTTCATATATTAGACGTTACTATTTGATAGTTTAGAAATGTAACAAGTGATTTAATTTTTATTTATTTATTTTTTTAATTAATGAAATGTTAATTAAGCGGCAGTAATTTATTCTTATATTTTTATCGAATTGCTCGGTAAATTAGTTAAGGTGAGCACAAAATCATATGTATAATCATTTAAGAAAATAAATGTATTATAAAAACAAACCAAAATTGAGCAACAAATACCAACAATTATAACTGAAATGACGATCCTTGTCAATACACAGTTATGAGGCCCCCCACCCCAAGAACAGAGATAAGATAGGTTCAAAAAAATCAACAGTAAATAATATGAATATAGTCATTATTCAATAGTGTAGTCGTACTATAATCACAATCTAGTTAAGTAAATATGTACCTTCTTTAATTATATAATTTAATCTTAGTAGTTAAGAATTAAATTTTAAACCCTAAGTACGAATAATTTCTTGCAATCGAATTCATGAAATATCACTTCTGTTACTATAATCACTCCACTCAAAAAATGGAAAAGAAAATTCATAAAAGAGAAAAATGTCTTCTTCTTTTTTTCTATTCAAAAAAGCAACTAGGTAATTAATTAGGATATTTTGAATGAAGAAGTCATCAATAATGGCGGATCAGCATCAAACAAAATCCAAATGGAGATTTATTTTCAGCATGTGGTGGTTCAGATGCATCATATTAATTAAGTTTCAAATTAGAGTCTAAGCATCATAATTAATAATTATTTGTACACTTTGAAAATTTGTATTTGCTGACTCAAGCACCGTACATAAGCACTTGCAAGAACGTTATTTTTCCTATTAATTTAGTATTAATCCTTTTTTTCTTCTTCAATAAATAAGAAGTATTCTGTAATTCAAAAGATGTCCCAGACAATGTTATTTATAACTCATCTTGGGAACACATATTCCCAAGAAAAACTAAGAGCCATTATAGATTCTTTTTTATAATTATTGGGATTTGAAATTTATTGGCGCGATTAATATAAATTCGAGATACATAATGTTTATATGAGGGAAAAACGTTCCCTACCAAGGTTCTTTCTCATGGCTCAAAAATGATGAGCAACTATATTCCAAAATTTAATTAGAAATATATCTAATATTTACATGCTCTGATATTGTGCAAAATCTTGGTTAATTGTGCAATTGTTATATTTTCATAAACAAATGGAGATAAGGATAAAAAGGTAAAGAAAAATGCAACTCAATAGCACAATAAAAATAATATACGCCATTCAGTTGAATGTCAATGAACATGTACAAGAATTAATTTGGTGACAACTTATATTAATTCCTATATGATATTTCACTAGTGTAAGGTTTGATTTTATCAAATTTTCTCTTTTTTGCTTCTCCTATCCTGGACCTTTAAATTTGATTCGAAAAAAAAAAAAGAAATTAAAAAAAATATACGATTATTTTATTCATCGCAAATATCGTTCATAAGAAATTAATGCATTAATCCTCGTATTTGGAATCTACTAGTCATTCTTTTAACACCAAGAGATAAAATGTTTTTTTTCTTTTTTGAAGACAATATAAAATTGTTATTATTATTATTGCAACTCTATTTTTTCACATAAAAGAAAATATAAAAAAAAATATCAAAGTACGCTTATTAACCATCAAGGACTTTGGTGGGATGAATAGCACCAAATATCTCCACTTTGGGAATAAAAAAAATCGTTTAATAAGTCTTATGCAGATCAAATCCGAATTAGTCGAGATCCCAAAATAAATAACAAATACCATACTAGTATAATAAACCAAAAATAAAATAAAAGAGAGTACTCTTACCACATGTTGGAAAATGGGTTGAGTGCAAATACAGCCTTATATTAGAACCCTAGGATACCCTGCACTAGGGTATACTCCAAGAGAAGAAACACAAAGCTTACAGCTCATAATTCTCAAATATTAATCATTGATCGTACCATGTTTTTGCTTTGACTGTTCAAAACTCAAACTTCAATAATTAATTACATCTTTCAAACCAAACAATAAAAGAAAAAGAAAAACATTTTCGCAAATTCGCACTACTAGATTAGCTTTAAAAATTAATAGTTTTTATCTATATTATTTGTTTTTAAAAAAATTCACACATTCCTTAAGAAATATATAATAATAACAATCATAAGAATATTTGTCTAGATTATAATTTATATCTCCTTAAATATATTACGATAATTGGAAGATTACAAATAGATCTAGAAAAAGAGTGATAAATTATTACTTGTTTTTCTAAAACGTTAATTTTTTTTTTTTTTAAAACAGTTTGTCAAAATACCTGATATTTGGAACTAGACAGAGTTAATTAAAATAAAAAATTGCGTTTGAAATTAATTTGCTTCAAATTAGAAAGAAACTAGGCAAATTAATTAATAAACATTGGATACTCTACAATTTTAATGGTTTGTTGAAATAATAAAAATCTAACGACAAGACTCACTGAGGAAAAAAGCATCTCACAGAAAAACACAGGAACATAGAAATCACCATAGTCATTGTCTATCGAAGAAGTGAAACACAGATAATCGTTTAAATAATTTTAATGACCCACCGACCATTTTGAGAAAATGACATCGAAATTTCAACATCATTTGTATCGCAACTGTCAAATTTTTCAAATCCAATTCACATTTCTATCCACGTACCTTTTGAAACGTCAGATTAAAATATTACATTTGTTCTCAAGTATTTTTAGCCGTTTTACTAAATTAAATTTTTCAAAAATATTTTATCTTCTATAAAATTAAGTTTGTTCCAATTAATGCATGCAATTTGGACAAATACTCTTTTGATTACGACTATTAAATATCTTTTTTAAGAAATATGCAAATATCTTAAAAGACAGATAATATGGACTAGATAGAATATTTTATCTGTTCCGTCCAAAAAAACAAGAACATTAATGGTCAAAGTACGTACTTTCTCAAGTGAATTAAATCGATTCTTTAATTTTTTGAAATAAAGTTTTATATATGTAAAAACAAATGAGAATCCTTCAAACTATGATATTTTGCGGTTAAAAGTACCTAAAATAAGTTTTACAAATAGTAGTCAAAGAAAAATTATAGATATCCGATTAGTAACTACGCCACACAGAGTGAAGGAAAAACCGTAACACCGTATGGGAGAAACATAAAAAGTATTGCACGTAATCGATAAGAATTTTGTGTAGTAATAAGTATTCGTTCATACTTAATCAAAAGTTTTGAGTTCAAATAATAAGTGTATAGTCGTCTTTCATAAAGAGTGTTTTATCTCCTATGTAAAAATTTTTAATATAATTTCAAATTTAATCCGACCCAAATACAAATATCAAACATACAGCAACACTAAGAAAAATACTGCATGTAACACTATTTAGGGCTTCATCCTCATAAAAACTGATGATCTCCAAAAGGATGATCAACGATAGAAAGCCAAAAAGAGATCATGAAGAATCAAATTGGTTCAAGAATTAATATACCCAATAAAGGAGTGCCACAACAGCATTACAAGGAGTATACATATCACAATATTATCATAGCAAACAGTTAGACGTAAGCATTGACATCTATGATGCTACTAAGATTTTAAATTAAAGAAACACTTGTCAAAATAAAATTTCAAAAAATAGGAAAACCCTACCAAGTTCCACCATTGTCCCTCTTTTCCCAATATTTAAATATTATAAAAGAAACAAATTTAAGCCACTTTGCATGACAACAGGTCCTGTGTTTGAGCGGTGAAAGTAAGAGTAAAGTTGTTTCAACGTGACTTATAAGTTACGGGTTCGAGCTGTGAAAGCAGCCACTAGTACTTAATATTATGTTAGATTGTCTATATCCCACTTTTGGAGTACGTCCATTCCTCAAATCCTGCGTAAATACAAGATATTTTGTGGATCAGGCGGTCTTTTTTTGCATGACAAGAGGTTGGACATAGACCCTACCAATTTAAAAATAACAGATAAAAAGTGAATACATGAACGAGAGGATAAATGTAAACCCACAAATTTAATAATAGTTAAAAAGTAAATACATTAAAAAGGGTGTAGCATTGTCATGAATCATGATTCCCTTTACTGCTATAAATAGATGCCAACTTCATTTTGTCTAGCCTCATGAACAAATTTTGCCCGCTACCTTCTTAAAAAAAATCTTGAAAACCCTCATTTCTTTTCTCAATTAAAGTTTGATAGAGCAAGAGTGGATCAACATCACAAAGTTCATTGAAGGCCAAGCAAATCAATATGGAGTATTACATGGATGAGAAATGGAAATTATCAAAAGAAGATCCTAACAATCATTCTTATAATTCCTCCTCAAAATCATCTCTAAGGAGGAGCTATTCACAACATTGTCCTATAAGTTCAGATCCAAGTCATCTCCCAAGGAGTTTTTCAACAAAGACTAGTACTTCTTCTTCTTCTTCCAAGTCTAGACTTTCAAAGAGTTCATCCCAAAGGTCATCTACCAATTTTAAAAGTAAGTGTAGTACCATGGCCAAGGAACAAAAGGCAAAGTTTTATATTGTAAAAAGGTGCATTGCGATGCTTGTACGATGGAACAAGCATGACAAGCATGGAGATTCTTGACAGTGTGTGATTGGACTTTTCTCAGCGACTCTAGGGTTGTGGCGAGTATTGCAGTTTCCGTGGCGGCTAGACTTTAGCCGCTAGTCTGATTTCTTGTAGTCATGAAGATAATGATAGTAAATTTAATTTCTTCAAGGAAGAGTCTTATTTTCTCTTAATTTTCCTTGTGCTTGCAAGATGGATCTTGGTTTAATTTGTAACCAAGATTAGTTTCTCTTGCACCTTAGTATTGAGAAGAATAGATCATAGTAAAACTCTTTCTATGTATTTGGATTAGAATGCAACATCGGCAGGGAGGTACCGCATTGATAAAAATTGTAATATATGATAGTATCAATTTTGATTAAATTTGCATTATTGCATTCTGCTAAAAACCATGTCACATGGTGTTACAGGAAAATAAGTTTTCACTGTCTTCACACATCCCCCCCCCCCCCCCCCCCCCCCGGTTCTGTATAGAAAGATTCCTTTTTGCAATTGGAACTACCAATTATAAGAGACATGACAAACTATATCTGCCTAGAAATGGTCACCATTTGTCCCCTTAGAATCAGTAAAAGGTGGCAGCATATACAGTATATGACAACAAAATCACACCTCAGTCCAATTATTGAATTGGAAATTACACATGACCTTTAGTTCAATAATATTGAATAGGAATCCTCCATCTCATTTGTAAGGATATAGATTTCACTTTTTATTTCTTTTGATGTATATGTTATTCGTGAACGTGTCTTCATTATCTGTGAGAGAATAGAAGGTAAAGGTGCAAACTTTGAATAATAAATTCATAGCATAAATCCAACGAATAGCTAAAACAACAATACATAAATCAAACTCCCAAAACTAGATAGTATACAGTCATAAGCTCTAAAAACTTAATACAACAAAATGTCTTAATAGTACAATATTGTCTAAATATATAAATAACAATATGAAATAAGTTAAGGGGACTCCAAGGGTCTTGCGATGGTCATGCAGCACTACCTTGAATCATCTAGATCAATAAATATGCTCACTCCCATAATTTATTGCTGCCAACACTCGGATCTGCACAAAAATGAGCAAAAGCATAGTATGAGTACAGGACAACATGTGCTTAGTAGGTATGAAGACTAACCTCGGTAAATTAGTGACAAGGTTAAAGTCATGTGATACACACTAATCAAAGAACTTGTGCAATATACATAATAACTTGAACCAAGAATATAACAAGATGGATATCACCAACTCAACAAATCAAGAGATATCAACTCAGCATAGGTAAAACAACTTTAACAACTGAATCATCAATCAATAATAAAGGCATGGAGTGGCATGTTAAATTCAACGTAGAAACATATAAAAATGCACAAGACATAAAGAATTCACTTGCATGCCAAGCTTCCACCCTTATACTCAACTTCCATCATCCGTCTCCACATCAAAATCAAACAATATTAGTTGAGGTACCACAATTCACATATACGCCATTAAGAGATAAACATGAGAGGGCGACCCTAGGAGATGGATCCATATCCATATGCTGGACGGCAAAGACCTCGTGCCATAATAATAACTGTACGACAATTACCTTGTTCCATAACAATAACCGCATGGCAAAGACTTTGTGAAATAACAATAACAATATCTTCATAACTTCATGGAAAATATCTCGATCCATAGCAATAATAACTCAATAATGTCAAACAAAGCCATAAGAATCAATATCTGACTCACACGATCATTGAGTCAAGGGGTAGATCTTGATTACCCATGATCCCACGAGTCCAAATATATGATTATATTCTAAAACCAAGTCTAAAACAACCCTTAAATTCCAAAATTAATTCTCTTAAGTTGTAACCCCCCCCCCCCCCCCTTCCAAAATTTCCCTTAGAATTTCAAGTTTTAAGTATTAATAATCCATGTAGATTCTTGAAATAATATAAAAAAATAAGTAGAGATTACTTACCCCAAAGTCTTGTATGAAAATATCCTTCAAATATTGCTCATCTCCAAGTCTAGGGTTCAAAATATGAGGGAATGAGCTAAAATCCTAAATATAACACTAATATGCTCTACATGAGGGTACCCTTCGCGAAGCACAAACAGTCACAACCTCAAAATAACCATTCGCGAATGCGAACATCTTCCCGTGAATGCAAAGCATTAATTATCGCATATGTATTGATTATCAAATTCAACCTGACTCAATGCGCATGTGTATTGATTATCGGCAGTTAAACAAGGTTACATTGAAGAACAATTATCCATTGCCACGCATTGATGAACTATTTGATCAGCTACAGGGTGCTAGAGTGTTCTCAAAGATTGATTTGCAGTTAGGCTATCATTAGTTGAAGATTTGGGAGCCAGATATAAGAGTGCCTTCAGGACTCGCTATGGTCATTATGAGTTCTTTGTGATGTCATTTGGGCTGACCAACGCCCCAATAACATTTATGCACTTGATGAACAGTGTATTCCAGCTCTATCTTGACTCGTTCGTCATTGTGTTTATTGAAAACATCTTGGTGTACTCTCGGAGTCGGGAGGATCATGAGCAACACCTGAGGACCGTGCTTTAGACCTTGAGAGAAAGAATTTGTATGCAAAATTTTCAAAGTGTGAATTGGGTCTTGATTCGGTGGCATTTTAGGGTCATGTAGTATCGAGTGAGGGGATCAAGGTAGATCCGAAGAAGGTTGAAGCAATGCAGAGTTGGTCTAGACCATCTTTAGGCACTGAGATCCAGAGTTTTCTTGGTTTGGCAGGGCATTACCGTCGATTCGTAGAGGGTTTCTCATCTATTGTTGCACCTATAACCAGATTGACCCAGAATGGTGCTCCGGTTAGGTGGACCTAGGAGTGTGAGGAGAGCTTTCAAAAGCTCAATATTTCTTTGACTACAACCTCATTATTGGTGTTGCCTACGGTTCGGGGTCTTATACTGTGTACTGTGATGCGTCGCGTATTGGCTTCGGCGCAATGTTGATGCAAGACGGTAGGGTGATTGTGTCACGACCCAAATCGATGGGCCGCGATGGGTGCCTGAGTCCTACCTGTCAAACACCCCTAGACATGTGTCTAAAATATGAACCTGAATAACATCTGCTGAATTACGAGAACATTATACACGAAGGAAATCTGCACAAACATGCATACATACATATACGTTCAACATATGTAGGACGAGCCGACAAGGCTGCTATAGACAACTATACATCTCAAAATTAGAAGCCGGTAAGGCCACATACTATCCAACTAGACATACTGTCTACAGACCTCTAATAGAAACGTAACTGTATAAAGACGGGTATGAGTCACGTCATACCCATATATATCTATATACAAACGTACCGTACCAAAATCAAAAGTAGCTCCGGATCAAGTGGAGCACTCCAACTCTCGCTGATTAGGGATCCTAAGAAGGGGGACCGTCAGTTCGCCTACCTGCACCTGCGGGCATGAAACGCAGAGTCCCCAGGCAAAAGGGACGTCAATACGAATAATGTACTGAGTATTTAAGGCACATAAATAAGTACATAAGAGACATGGAAGAAAGATAGAGCACATGACTCAACCTGTAAGCCTGAATAGCTTTGTAAATCATAAATTACTTTTAGCGTCATGCATATGCATATGAATGTCATGTCGTGCATAGGTACATGTTTCATAACATCATCAGCCTCTGAGGGCATCCCATCATATCATATCGGCCACTATGGGCAAAATCATCATCGTATACCAGCTGATCAGGTGGTGGTGCGTATATAACGCCATAACCTTTCCCATATCCCATATACATATATATACATACATATATACGCGTATATAACGCCGTTTGAATATACATACATATATACGCGTATATAACGCCGTTTGAATCATATTTCAGCCACTGTGGGCAACATCATCATCATATACCAGCTGATCAGGTGGTGGTACGTATATAACGCCGTAACTTTTTCCCATATCCCATATACATATATTTACATATATACGCGTGCCATCTGATCATGGGTCAATGTGCATATGTAAATGCATGGAATGCATATGAAATACGTCAATAAAATCTCTCGGTACGTCATAAGGCCATTATGCCTCTGATTAATATCATGAAATAAACTTTACCAACATACGTATTTTTGAGACCCATGAACAGAAGATAATAATAATTCTCATGGGAATCAAGAATATAGACACCCCTACTATTGCTATGAATAGAGTAATTTATAGAAACTGTGTATTTGCTCGTTTTTTTCTTCAGTATAATTTGGACCATGTCAAAAGAAAGAAGGGATAGACCTAACATACATGAGGGTAGGAAAAACTCCGCATAATATTATTGACAAAGATTACACCGTACTCTTTTGGAACCGCGAAATTTTACATTTCTACGATTCTAACAATTTCTCGTTGGAATTGTGTTGTTGCACGTAGGATTGAACTTAGAATTGCAAGAGCTGGGTTGAATTAGCTCATGTTATTGACGTCTTCAAACAAGGCAGAATGAAAATGATACGTGATTTCTATTTTGGACTTAAGGATGATATGATCTCTTGTCCAAATGAAAATAGAATTAAAGACACTTAATATGTCCTACTTTGTAATACTTCAATTAACCATAGGTGGCCACCTACTCATAAATGAATATGAGTCATTTTCTAAATTGGAGGCCTTCTGCCACGTTTTGGAGTATATATTTTATTAATTTTTATTCACTTATTAGTTAACCGGATAATGTCCAGTTATCCGGTAATTAACCAATTACCCGCATAATTAAAAATTATCTCAAAATAATTAAAATTTTACTTATTTTTAATATACTTTATACATCATGTTATCACGGTCATATGGTACTTTGCATGGTATTAGTCCATAAATATCTGGTATTATCGCTCGGCTCGTATTTTATCCTAAGTTGGACACTTTCAACGAATCTCGTTTTCTTTAATTTGTATACCCCTTTATCCTTCATAACACTTATGATTATTATTATTATTATTTTTTTTTTTTTTTAAAAAAAAACGTAAATATGTTAACGTCAAAATGATCTCATCCCGAGTTCACGTCGGTTAACCGAAGACGAAACTTTTAACGTATAAAAATGTGAGATGTGACATCCTTACCCCCTTAGAAACATTCGTCCTCGAATATTTAACCTTTCGGGATTTATATAACCTTGGTAGAGTCGCCCTTGTAACAACGCTAGTACCAACTCTTCTTGTAGAAACCCAGTAATTTAACGCCATATAGGACCACAATCATTAATAACGACGATGGCCTCACATGACCAATAAAAATAGCTAGCACAAAAGTTCGTACACGCACCTTGAGGTTATGACGTCTCAGTCGGACCCTTATCTGGAAGAGGAAATAGGTAGGGATATCTAGACTTCATGTCTTCCTCGGCCTCTCAAGTCATTTCTTCTACATTGTTATTCCTCCAAAGTACTTTCACGGAGGCTACCTCCTTATTCCGTAGCTTGCGGATTTGTCGGTCTAGGATGGCAACAGGAATTTCCTCATATGACAAGTCCTCTGTAATCTGTACATCATTCGTGGGCACCACTCGGATAGGATCGCCAATGCACTTTCGTAACATAGATACGTGAAAAACTGGATGGACAGACTCCAACTCTGAGGGAAATTCTAACTCATAAGCTACTTGGCCAACTCTCCGAATGATCCTATAAGACCCAATATATCGTGGGCTAAGTTTGCCTTTCTTGCCAAACCTCATCACACCCTTCATAGGTGACACTTTTAAGAATACCCAGTCATCATCCTCGAACTCTAAATCTCGTCTCCGCACGTCTGAATATGACTTCTGACGACTCTGAGCTGTCAATAGTCGATTCCGGATAAGCTTTACTTTTTCTATGGCTTGCTGAACCAGGTCTGGCCCATGTAATCCCATTCTCCAACATCGAACCACCCTATAGGCGACCTACACTTCCGTCCGTAAAGAGCTTCATATGGAGCCATTTGAATGCTAGAATGGTAGCTATTATTATATGTGAACTCAATAAGCGGAAGATGATCATCCCAGCTACCTTTGAAGTCTATCACATAAGCTCGCAGCATATCCTTCAGTGTTTGAATAGTACGCTCAGCTTGTCCATCTGTCTGGGGATGAAATGTTGTACTAAGACTTACTTGAGTCCCAAATCCCTTTTGGAAGGACCTCCAGAAGTTAGCTGTAAATTGAGCTCCTGTATCCGAGATAATAGATATAGCAACACCATGCAGTCGTACTATTTCCTTGATATAAAGTCTCGCATAGTCTTCTGAGGAATATGTAGTTCTAACGGGCAGAAAATGGGCTGATTTTGTAAGCCTATCAACAATCACCCATATCGAATCGAACTTACGATGGGTACGAGGTAAGCCTACGATGAAGTCCATATTGATTATCTCCCATTTCCAAGCTGGAATATTCATAGCCTGCAAAAATTAACCGGGTTTTTGATGCTTAATATTAACCTGCTGACAGTTAGGACACTAAGGAACAAATTCTGCTATATCCTTTTTATTTCCGTCCCACCAATATATTTCCTTGATGTCATGATACATCTTTGTTTCTCCTGGATGGATAGAATAACAAGAATAGTGAGTTTCTCCCATAACCAGCTGACGCAGCCCTGCAACATTAGGCACACACAACGCCCTTGATATTTGAGGACTCCATCTTGTGTAATTTCAAATGGTGTCTTCTCCTTTTGAAGGGTGGTGTCTCTATAACGAACTAACACAAGATCCTCGTATTGGCGTTCCTTTACTTCAGTTACTAAAGAGGATGTTGTCGTATCTTGAATAGTAATTCCAATATCACCTGAATCCAGTAACTGAACTACAAGACTAGCTAGTTGATGAACCTCAAGAGCTATTCCCCTCTTTTCTGGCTGCAAATATGACATGCTACCCATAGATCTACGGTTGAGGGCGTCATCTACTACATTCGCCTTCCTCGGATGGTATAAAATTTGAACGCCATAGTCTTTAAGTAGCTCCAACCATCTCCTTTGACGTAGATTCAATTCCTTTTGCTTGAAGATGTACTGGAGGATCTTATTATCCGTATAGATATCAACATGAATGCCACACAAGTAGTGCCTCCACATCTTTAGTGCATGAATCACCGCAACTAATTCTAAATCGTGGGTCGGGTAGTTCTTCTCGTGCTTTCTTAGTTGTCTAGAAGCATAAGCCACAACCTTACCATACTGCATCAGCACACAACCCAATCCAATGCCTGAAGCATCGCAATAGATAACATAACCATCAGTCCCTTCTGGGAGTGTTAGAACCGGTGCTGAAGTTAACCTGTCCTTTAATTCCTGGAAACCCCGTTCGCAAGCATCATTCCTTTGAAACTTTGCTCCCTTCTGAGTCAACTTTGTTAAAGGTGCTGAAAGGGAAGAAAATCATTCCACAAATCTCCTGTAATAACCCGCCAATCCAAGAAAGCTACGAACCTCCGTCGGTGTTGTGGGCCTAGGCCAAGTCTTTACTACTTCAATCTTTTGTGTATCCACCCGGATGCCTTCACCCGAAATGATATTTCCAAGGAAAGTTACAGAGTTCAACCAGAATTCACACTTAGAAAATTTTGCATACAACTTCCTTTCTTGTAGAACTCTGAGCACAGTACGCAGATGACCAGCATGCTCTTCCTCTGAACGAGAATATACCAATATATCATCAATAAATACAATTACAAACAAATCCAAGAAAGGCCTGAACACATGGTTCATCAAATCCATGAATACCACTAGGGCATTGGTCAGACCGAACAACATAACCCGAAACTCAAAGTGCCCATATCTAGTCCTGAATGCTGTCTTCGGAATATCTTCATCCTTAACCCTTACCTGATGGTACCCGGACCTCAAGTCTATCTTTGAAAAGAACTTGGCACCTTGAAACTGATCAAATAAGTCGTCAATCCTCGGGAGCGGGTACTTATTCTTGATTGTCACCTTATTCAGTTACCTATAATCAATACACATTCGTAAGGAACCATCTTTCTTCCTAACAAACAACACAGGTGCTCCCTACGATGACGTACTAGGTCTGATAAAACCTTTTTCAAGCAAGTCCTTTAGTTGTTCTTTCAACTCTTTTAGCTCTGCGGGGGCCATTCTATAGGGAGGAATAAATATTGGGTGAGTATTTGGTAGTAGGTCAATAGAAAACTCAATTTCTCGCTCTGGCGGGAGACTTGGAAGTTCATCAGGAAAGATATCTGGAAACTCATTTACCACAGGGATGGACTGAATGGTTGGTGACTCTACTTCCACATCCTGAACCCGAACTAAGTGATAAATACAGCCCTTTCTGATCATCTTCCTTGCCTTGAGATAGGAAATGAATCTTCCTCTCGGCGACGCCGTATTACCTTTCCATTCCAAAACATGCTCCCCTGAAAATTTAAATCGGACTATCTTTGATCTACAATCAATGTTGGCATGACAAGAAGCCAACCAATCCATACCCATTATAACATCAAATTCTACCATATCTAACTCGATTAAGTCTGCTACGGTAGGTCAACCATGAACTATTATTATACAACCCCTATATACCTGCTTAGCTATCACCGAATCCCCAAAAGGGGTAGATACATCAAAAGGTTTAACCAACTCAGGTTTTATTTCAAACTTACTAGCAACCAATAGAGTAACGTATGATAAGGTGGAACCTGGATCAATCAGTGCATATACATCATAGGAGGAGACTGATAATATACCTATAATAACATCAGGCGATGACTCTTGGTCCTGTCGTCCTGCCAACGCATAAATGCGGTTCTTAGGGCTGCTCGAGCTAGATGCTCCGCCTCTGCCTCTACCACGACTCATTGGTACATGGGGACCTTGCCCAGGGGGGCATACTGATGATGACGATCCAGCTACAGATCCCGTTGGCTGAGCTACGCTTGCATTACCTCTCATCGGACATTCCCTCATAATGTGGCCCGGATAACCACAAGTATAACAAACACCTAATCCCATACGGGACTATCCGGTATACTGCTTACCACATTGAGTACATCGTGGAAAGGGTGGCCTCATCTGATTTGACTCACCCCTATACTGAGAACTTGAGGGATGGGATGAATATTTCGAATATTGCTGCCTCTGACCACCTCGAAACTCACCAGAAGGACCCGAAGACCTCGCTCTCTTATTCTGGGCCCTATCATGCTCACGGTCGGTCCTCTGTTTCTATTTAGGCTCCTCTACACCCTGAGCGTATGCCTGCATACGAGAAATATCCATGTCTGGATGAACTGAAACTGACATACAATCGTTAAGCAAGTAAGTCTCTAATCCCATCACGAACCGATGAACCTGATCCTCCATCTTAGATACAATAGTGGGAGCATACCTAGCCAACGAATCAAATTGAAGACTGTACTCCCGAACACTCATGTTTCCCTGCCGAAGGGTCAAGAACCTATCAACTCTGGCTCGCCTAAGCTCTGGTGGCAGATAATGATAAAGAAAAGCTTATGTAAACTCCTGCCATACCGCTGGAGGGGCATTCTCACCTCTGGACAATTCCCAAGACTCGTACCAACTAACTGCAACATCTCGGAGTTTATAGGAAGCTAGCTCAACTGACTCCATCGCAGTGGCCTTCATTACCCGTAACGTCCTCTGCACTCTATCAATAAATACCTGAGGGTCCTCATTCGGGTCTGCTCCAGTGAATACTGGAGGGTCTAAACTAATAAAGTCACGAACCCTCGCACTCACAGACCTATCTACGTGACCGATACCTGTTTCCTGACGCCGAGCCTGTGCGGCTACTAATCGGGTCAATAACTGAACAACATCTCTCATCTCCTGACCCGACGGATCCGGCTGAGGTGTTGAACGTACAGGGGAGGGCGCTGAAGCTGGTGCCCTTCGGAGCTCTTCTGGAAAACACGGGGTATGTAAAGTCTGAGATGGAACCTTACCATTAGATTCTCCTCGAGCCCTGGTAACTCGTGGCACTCGACTAGTAGTCTCACCAGCCACGGACTTTCCCTTCTGGGCAGCCGTACTCTTTGGGGGCATTGCTGACAATATAACGTATCGTTAGGAACATGAATTCTTGTATTGCACGATCTGAGATAAAAAGAGAGGATAACATCCTATATGTCCTGTAGCCTCCTGTTTATAAGTGTGGTGCACGACACACCCATAAACAAGACTCTACTAGACACGGTCTGTAGACAACCCTAGGACGGAACTGCTCTGATACCACTTCTGTCACGACCCAAATCGATGGGCCGCGACGAGTGCCTGAGTCCTACCTGTCAAACGCCCCTAGACATGTGTCTAAAATATGAACCTGAATAACATCTGCTAAATTACGAGAACATTATACATGAAGGAAATCTGCACAAACAGGCATACATACATATACGTACAACATACGTAGGATGAGCCGACAAGGCTGCTATAGACAACTATACATCTCAAAACTGGAAGTCGGCAAGGCGATATACTATCCAACTAGACATACTGTCTACAAACCTTTAATAGAAACATAACTGTATAAAGACGGGTATGAGCCATGTCATACCCATATATATATATATACAAATGTATCATACCAAAATCAAAAGTAGCTCCGGATCAAGTGGAGCACTCCAAATCTCGCTGATCAGGATCCTAAGAAGGGGGACCGTCAGTTTGCGTACCTGCACCTGCGGGCATGACGCAGAGTCCCCAGGCAAAAGGGACGTCAGTACGAATAATGTACTGAGTATGTAAGGCACATAAATAAGTACATAAGATACATGGAAGAAATATAGAGCACATGACTCAACCTGTAAGCCTGAATAGCTTTGTAAATCCTAAATTACGTTTAGCGTCATGCATATGCATATGAATGTCATGCCGTGCATAGGTACATGTTTCATAACATCATCAGCCTCTGAGGGCATCCCATCATATCACATCGGCCACTGTGGGAAAAATCATCATCGTATACCAGTTGATCAGGTGGTGGTGCGTATATAACCCCATTACCTTTCCCATATCCCATATACATATATATACATACATATATACACGTATATAACATTGTTTGAATATACATACATATATACGCGTATATAACGCCGTTTGAACCATATTTCAGCCACTGTGGGCAACATCATCATCAATTACCAGCTGATCAGGTGGTGGTGCGTATATAACGCCGTAACCTTTTCTCATATCCCATATACATATGTTTACATATATACGCGTATATAACACCATCTGGTCATGGGTCAATGTACATATGTAAATGCATAAAATGCATATGAAATACGTCAATAAAATCTCTCGGTACGTCATAAGGCCATTATGCCTCTGATTAATATCATGAAATAAACTTTACCAACATATGTATTTTCGAGACCTATGAACAGAAGATGTTATGATCTTTTGTCCAAATGAAAATGTAATTAAAGACACTTAATATGTCCTACTTTGTAATACTTCAATTAACCATAGGTGGACACCTACTCATAAATGAATATGAGTCATTTTCTTAATTGGAGGCCTTCTGCCACATTTTGGAGTATATATTTTATTAATTTTTATTCACTTATTAGTTAACTGGGTAATGTCCCGTTACCCGGTAATTAACCAATTACCCGCATAATTAAAAATTATCTCAAAATAATTAAAATTCTACTTATTTTTAATATACTTTATACATCATATTATCACGGTCATATGGTACTTTGTATGTTACTAGTCCATAAATATCGGGTATTATCGCTCGGCTCGTATTTTATCCCAAATTGGCCACTTTCAACGAAGCTCATTTTCTTTAATTCGTATACCCCTTTATCCTTCATAACACTTATTATTATTATTATTTATTTTTTAAAAAACTTAAATATGTTAACGTCAAAATGATCTCATCCCGAGTTCACGTCGGTTAACCGAAGACGAAAGTTTTAACGTAAGAAAATGCGAGATGTTGACAGATTGCCTACGCACCTAGACAGCTGAAAGTACATGAGAAGAACTACCTCTTCCACGAGCTTGAGTTAGCAGCTATTGTTCATGCCTTGAAGATTTGGCGGCACTATTTGTAAGGTGTCCCTTGTGAGGTCTATACCGACCACCGGAGTCTACAACATATGTTCAAACAAAAGGATCTGAACTTGCGTTAGTGGAGGTGGTTAGAGTTTCTTAAGTATTATGATATCACCATTATATATCATCCCGGGCAGGTCAATGTGGTTGTCTATGCCTTGAGTCGCAAGGCGGAGAGCTTGGGCAATTTAGCATATTTGCCCGTAGCAGAGAGGCCATTAGCATTGGATGTTCAGGCCTTGGCCAACCAGTTTGTTAGATTGGATATTTCAGAGCAGGTTGAGTTTTGGCTCGTGTGGTTTCCCGGTCTTTTCTTTATGATTGTAACAGAGAGCATTAGTATGACGACCCCCATTTTCTTGTCCTCAAGGACATAGTACAGCACGGTGATGCCAAGGAGGTCACTATTGGGGATGATAGTGTGTTACGGATGTAGGGCATGCTATATCTGCCTAATGTAGATGGTTTGCATGAGCTGATATTTTAGGAGGCTCACAGCTCGCGGTACCTCATTCATCCGGGTGCCGTCAAGATGTATCAGGACTTGAGGAAACACTATTGGTGGAGGAGGATGAAGAAGGATATAGTGAAATATGTAGCTCGGTGCCTAAATTGTCAGTAGGTGAAGTATGAGCATCAGCGGCCCGGTGGATTGCTTCAGAGGGTAGAGATTCCAGAGTAGAAATGGGAACGAGTTTCTATTGATTTTTTTGTTGGGTTCCCACAGACTCAAGGGAAGTTCGATGCAGTTTGGGTGATTGTGGATAAGTTAACCAAGTCAGCTCATTTCATTCCAGTGGTGACTACTTATTGTTCAGAGCAGCTGGCTCAGGTTTATATTTTCGAGATTATCAAACTTCATGGCGTGTCAGTATCCATCATCTCTGACCGGGGTATTTACATCACGATTCTAGAGGGTCGTACAACGTGAATTAGGCACGCAAGTTGAGTTGAGTACATCATTTCACCCTCAGATGGACGGACAATCTAAGCCCACTATTCAGATATTAGAGGATATGTTTCGCGCGTGTGTGATGGAGTTTGGGGGTTCTTGGGATTAGTTCTTTCCGCTTGCAGAGTTTGCCTACAATAATAGCTACCAGTCAAGCATTCAGATGTCTCCATATGAGGCTTTGTATGTGAGGCGATATCGGTCTCCGGTGGATTGGTTGGATCCGGGTAAGGCTAGGCTATTGGGTACAGACTTGATTCAGGATGCTTTGGAAAAAGTTAAATTGATTCAAGATCGACTTCGTACAGCCCAATATAGACAGAAGAGTTATGCGGATCGGAAGGTGCGAGATGTTGCATTCACAGTTGGGAAGCAGGTCTTGCTCCGGGTTTCACCTATGAAGGGTGTTATGAGGTCCAAGAATAAGGTCAAGCTGAGCCCTAAGTATATCAGACCTTTTGATATTCTTGAGTGGATTGGAGAGGTGTCTTACAAGCTTGCACTGCCACCTAGTCTAGTTGCAGTTCATCTAGTATTCCATGTTTCAATGCTCCGGAAGTATCACGGTGATCCGTCTCATGTGTTGGATTTCAGCTCAGGCTAGTTGGACAAGGATTTGTCTTATATTGAGGAGCCGATGGCCATTTTGGACAGGCAGGTTTGAAAGTTGAGGTCGAAGAACATTACTTCAGTGAAGGTTCAGTCGAGGGGTTAGCCATTCGAGGAGGCGACTTGGGAGACCAATCATAATATGCGTAGCCGTTATCCTCATCTTTTCACCGCTTCAGGTATGTCTCTATACTCGTTCGAGAACGAACGTTTGTTTTAAGAGGGGGAGGATGTAACGACCCGACCAGTCTTTTTAAGTGTTTTATCCCCGACCCCCTATTTATTGCCTCCTCAATTCTTTATTGTGATTATGTGTATTTTCGGGGTGTTTGGTTTTCGTTTCGGGTAAGTTCCGAAGTGAAATGGGACACATAGTCCCTAAGTTGGAGCTTTAAGCTGAAGGAGTTGACCGTAGTTTGACTTTTTTGTAGACGACTTCGAAATGAAATTTTGATGGTTCCAATAGCTCCGTATGGTGATTTTGGACTTTGAAGCATGTTCGGATGTTAATTTAGAGGTCCGTAGGTCGTTTCAACATGAATTGGCGAAAGTTGAAGGTTTGGAAGATTTCAAAGTTTGATCGCGATTTGACTTTATTGATATCGGGGTCGGATCCCGATGAATAGGTCCATCATGTCAATTAAGACTTGTGTGCGAAATTTGAATTCACTCGGAATTGTTTTGGTATGAATCGGCATTAGTTTTGGAATTCCGAAGTTCATACGTTTCTTAGGCTTGAATCAATGCGCGATTCGTGATTCTAGTGTTGTTTGATGTGATTTGACGCTTCAGGCATTTTTATATGATGTTTTAGGACTTGTTGGTATGTTTGGTTGAGGTCTCGAGGGCCTCCAGTCTAATTCGGACCATGTTCGGCGCATTTCAGAACCTTAAGGATTTATGAAGTTCTGGTTTCTCTATAGGTCTGGTTTCCTTCAATACGTTCGTGAAGGTTTTCTCGTGTTTGCGTAGAGTCTTCAGAGATTTGCTGGAGATTTACCCTTCGTGTTTGCGAAGAAGGCCACGTGTTTGCTAAGGGTCAGGATGTTTTGCACTGCAATCGCGGATAGGGAGCCGCATTCAGAGGAAAGGCATGTTAGGGGGGACCTCACGCGGTTGGTCTATGCGTTCGCGAGTGAGGCTTCACGATCGCGAATCTTGAGAGCCTTGTTCATCGCGTTTGCGAGTAGGTTCTCGCGTTCGCGTAAGAGGAAATTTGGGCAGCAACATTTTTGTGCTTCGCGAACGCGAGGCATTTTGCGAGTTCGCGAAGAAGAAATCATTGTGCAACAGACTTAAATTTCAAAACGAGGGTTCTATCTCATACTTCATAATTTGGACGTAGAGAGCTCGGTGTGAGGCAAATTTTCGGGAGATTTTCAGAGAGATTATTGGGGTAAGAATTCCTAACTCGGTTTTGGTTATATTACACGAATCTATTATTTTTTTATCATCTAGTTAGGGATTTGAGTTGAAAATTTGGGGGGAAATGGTAGAAACTTCCTAGACTAAATTTTTGAGTTTTGAAAGGCGATTTGATGTCGGATTTGATTAATTCTTGTATGGTTGGAGTCGTTATCGAATGGGTGTTCGAATTTAGTAATTTTGGTCGGGTTCCAAGACGCGAGCCCGAGGTTACTTTTTAATTCTTTGCAAAGATCGTAATTTTATTGTTCGAATTAGTTTCCTATAGTTTATATTTATAGTATGAAATTGTTTTGGCTAGATTCGAGTCGCTCGAAGTTGGATAATCGAGGAAAAGGCCTACTAGTGGATTGCGTTAGCGTGATTTAAGGTAAGTGACTTGCCTAACCTTGTGTGGAGGAATTACCCCTCAGGGTTTGTGTTAGTTGTAATAATTGTAATATGTGAATGTCATGTACGCAAGGTGATGAGTGTATACACGGGCTAAATGCGAAAATTACGTTTTAGCTATGTAGATTTCTTTCATGCCGTAATTGAGTTACCTTAACATGTTATAGTCATGGTTTCTAGTATATGTTCACTTGTCTACTTGTCTTATTCTCTTACGTGCTAATTGTCATACATGTTTAATTGAAGTTGTTGTTTCCTTTATACCGTATTCATTATTTGATCATTGAACTCTTTACTTGAAGTTGTTAAATCGTGGAATATCTTGTTGTTGAATTGGTATTGAGATATAAAGGTTGTGATTCATATCGAGGCAAAGCATTAAGTTATGAAATACCTTTATGTTGAGTTGTTCATTACGGTTGTTATTGTTGAGACTCTTGTGTACATTGTGGTTGAGTTATGGGCTCTTCACTGTGAAAGCACTATATTTGTTTGGTTTCTCAGGCAAATTATGATATTGGACACTTGAGGTGCGATTTGTGATGCGTTATGATATCGATACGCATGCGGTGGTATAAATTTTTGGATTGAAACGCATGCAGTGAGATAAGGTCCTGATACGCGTGGCTAGCAGGGAAACTACTAGAACTCATGTGATGTGATATGGTGGGCTAAAATGCGGGATGCTATTTCGGGAGAATGATTTTCAAACCTAATGTAAAGGCTCTCGTGGTGATATAAAGAAAGATACTGATTTATTCTTGTGATTTGAGACTACGAGGCGGTACCTCGGTAGTGACTCTTGTTGGCATTTCTTCATTTTTGCACTTATCTTTGTTTGTTGTTTCCTTAGCATGTTATTAATGGTCTTTCTCCGTATCACATATTTTCTTAGTTTCCCTGTAGCTAACCTTGATATGCTAATTGTTGTTTCAATTCCATTATTGTCATTATTACACTGCCTTACATTGTTTAGTCTTTCCTATATTCTAGCAGGGCCTTGACCTGACCTCGTCACTACTCTGCCGAGATTAGACTTGGCACTTACTTTTAGGATGAACTTTCATATTTAATGAATAATTTTTTAATATATTTAAATCTTGAAAGAATAAAGTACTTTTCAATTTTATTTTTATATTTTACTTCAATAAAATAAAAAACTTAATTATTATCTTTAATAATAAATATTTGTAATAATTTATCTATTTATATAATATTAACTATTAAGCAAATCTTTACATGTTCGTATTTGTAATTTGATATTTGAAAGCACTTTATGAAAAGTTTGGCCAAACACAAATTATTGTTCAAAAGTGTTTTTCAAATTGATTAGCCAAACACAAACTACTTTTCTCCAAAAGTACTTTTTCGAAAAGCACTTCTCAAAATAAGCTGATTTTTCTAATTTGGCCAAACAGAATATTAAAGATTAGATGTCATCACGATATTCTATGGAGGGAAATTGAGATCGTGACACTCACTTGGCTAATTAGGTAAACACCATATAATCGATATTTCTTACTTGCTTCTTTACAAATATTTTGGAAGGCAAAATTAGATAACTGACTATGACATATGTAGCAGTAGTTCCACTATAAACAATAAAGTATCACAATAGATTATAAATAGTTGACAATTTTAATAAAATAATGATTGAGGAAGAGGTAGGTGCATTCTAGAAGAGCTCTAATTGGACCTCTGGAAGTTCATGCACAAGAGATGATTTGAGTCCTTTTAGTCAAACTTTGCGTGTTTTTATATTTTATATATAAGTTAATTCATCTTTTCGGTTCCATATATTTACAAACCTGTTGATGGATTTAAGTAATATGCACCAATAGTGTAAATAAATTTTGTACTATTAATGTATTATGCTATTTTATAGAACATTGTTTTTTTAGATGAGTTTAAGTTATATCTCAAAGAATATTTAGAGGTAAGCTCCTACGATGTTAGGTTAATTGTCTTAAAAATAAGACATGTTACCTACTACAGATAAAGGTGACACGATGATTTAAATTGTTTATATTGATTTACGATTACCTATTAACGTTTGCATATATGTAGAATAAACTATAATTATCTTTTAAGTAATTCGATAGCGTAACTCTTTTTTATGGTATAGTGTATAGGACTTATACTTCACGTTATTAATATTCGCTAGGGTACATTTTGTAGGTGTTTGATATTTTTCCAAGTCAATTTAGGGTGTAAAAAACTTAAAACTCAATAGTAATCAAAGTTTGTTGTGTGCAGATTATAAATTTAATAGTCATTATAAATGTGTTACACAAGAGCAGGAGATTTGGCATGGTAGGAAACTGGTTTGGATATGGGAAATAACCTGTAAAATTCTGGAGAAAGATTAAAGAATTTATGTAAAGGAGATTTTTTCCAATATATATATATATATATATATATATATATATATATATTGTATCGTCAATATAAGAATGAGGGTGAGAGTTTTTTTTAAAATAGAAACATCGTCACTGTTACTGATTTTATTAAATAGAAAAGCAAAATACAAGAACAATGGGCGCTAAAATTTAGACAGAACCAGAATTTGAATTTTATGCATTCTAAATTTTAGGATATCAATATCAATTTTTAGTAGCAGGTTTCTAACTCTAATTTTTGTACGAATTTAATGAATTTTTTAAAAATATTAAGTTCGTAGAACTAAGATGTAACTTTCTAGTTCAGCCCTTAGACTAGACCATTGTAATAGTTGTAACTAGTGTGACTCGAGACCGCCCAACTGTTACTCTCGCCGACCAAGATAAAATTATCCCAATCTTTTCAAGACATATTCATGTTCAGCAATTCATAGGTCATTTTCATTTAGGCCAGAGCCCTATCAAGAGAATTGTCAGAAAGTCGATGAAAGGCTGGCATTTGACTCACCTTTCTCTTCAAGAAGAAAAGAAGGATAGTAAAACACTTCCTATAATCTCTAGTAAGATCGTACTAAAGCCTATTTGTTTGCATTTAATGAAACTTCGAATCTTTATTATTAAAGTTATTAAGTGTGTTATTTTTAAGTTTGAATCTTAACCATTTAAATTCCAATCATCGTTGTCGTTTGTATTTTTATTTTACAACACTTAATAGGCCCAAATAGATCTTTTTAATATCATTAAAATAAAAAATTTCAAGGATTTCTTCAAAGATTTTTACCATTACTATAACGATTCGACAAGTCGTTTTGAGTATTTTAGCTCTGTTTTTCCTATTTGATGCTTTACATATGTGCATTTGTGATTACGTGACTTGCTCGAGTGTTGGTTTGGTTTCGAAAAAGTTTTGGTTTGAGTTGGGACATTGGTCCCTAGGTGGAAGGCTTAAGTTGTAAAAATTGACTGGAGTTTGTCTTTTGTGTAGACAACTCTGGAACAGTTTTTTGATGGTTTCAATAGTTTCGTATGGTGATTTTGGACTTAGGCGTGTGTCTAGATTTGGATTTGGAGGTCCTAGGTCATTTTGGCTTGAATTGGCGAATGTTAAAAGGTTTGGTTTGGAAGGTTGATAGTTTGACCAAGAGTTGACTTTGAAGGTATCAGGTTTTGATTGTGGTTCTGGGAGTTGGAATAGGTCAGTTTTGTCATTTGGGACTTGTATGCAAAATTTGAAGTCATTCCGAGTTGATTTGATATGGTTCCGTATGAGTTTTGGAAGTTGGATGTTCAATGGTTCATTATGCTTGAATTGAGGTGCAATTCATAGTTTTGATGTTGTTTTAAGTGATTTGAGGCACCGAGTAGGTTCGTGTTATCTTTTTGGATTGGTTGGTATGACTGGACGGGGTCTTGAAAGGCTCGACTGTGTTTCAGATTAGTTTCAAATAACTTTTGACTATGTTGGCAATGTTGATGAACTTCTGACTTCTGGTGCTTTTGCACCTACAATGGATGGGCTACAGATGCGAGTCTACATACGCAAAAGAGAAATTAGCTAGAGGAGCATGGGGCCGCGATGCGGGAGGCGTCGCGCAGAAGCGGGGACGCACTTGAGCTGGAGGTCCGCAGGTGCGAGGGGATTGACTGCAGAAGCGGTAGGTGGGGACTTAGGTGGAATTCACAGATGCGAGTTTTTGACCAAAAATTCAGCACCGCAGGTGCGATGATATGGAATGCAAATGAAGAATCGCTGGGCAGACTTTATATTTGGAAATGTTTGGTCATTATTCATTATTTGGATTGTGAGCTTGGTTGGAGGTGATTTTTGGGAGACTTTTCACTACAATTGAAGAGGTAAGTGAAGTTTACTTAATTTTGATGTTAGATATTGATTACCCATGGATTACTATACCTAGTTTATGTGAGTTACAGGTAAAACTTGGAGATTTTTACTATAATTTTGAAGAGTGAACATTGATGATTTGATGATCGATTTGAGGTTGGATTTGGGTGAAACACATATATTTACACTCGTATCGGAATACGTGTTCAAAAATTATGAGTTTGGTGTAATTTCGAGGTACGAGCCCGGGGTTGAATTTTGGATTGACATTCCATATTTGAATCATGAATGTAGCTTTATTATTTGGGGGTTGTTTCCTACGACTCCTATTGATGATTGATATTCGACTTAAAGTATTTATATTTATATGCATATGCCTTGCATTTTACTCATGTTTCGTATATTTCGGATGTGTAATGTAATAATTTGTGCTAATTAGTGATATTTTTATGTATAGGAATCATCTGGAAGCTATTTAGGACGAAGGTGCGCGAACTGAAGCAAAAGGTGGATGAAACGAGAAAAATCCACAATGTAGCACCACATGCAGCATGAAGCGCTACCTGTGGCGCACAAAACAGACTCTCCAAATTTCCAGCGCCAAGACTAGCACCTCACGCTACCCTTGGCATTGGTGACATGAATTTTTCCTATTTCACCGGAGACTTGGTTATTTCTACCCCAAGATGCCCCCAACTCGTATAAAAGAAAACCTAAACCTATTTTTTCTAATGAGGACGTGACTTCGAGAGGGAAACACAAGTACGAAACACTCTAGAGTACAAAATTCACCAATTTTTCCATTTTTCTTCCAGTATTCATAGATTTTATGTTTGAAAATAATATTTTGATGATTGTTATGAACATCGAGTGTCTAAGAGCCTCATTATTTTGGGGTTATGGGTCGTTCTTGATTATTGTAAATTGATGGTTGATGGTTTTGCATGACTTTATCGTAATAAATTTGTTTATTTAATCTTGCATTTAATTATTCTATTATGTAGCTAACAATAGAGTACTATCTATGAATTTGTCGTTCAACTCGAAAGTGGAACTGTAGATTGCATCTAGGATTGAATAGAGTAAGTTCTTGAATACGGGCATCGGAGAATAGATTCGTGATTAGGATAGACATATTCTAGTTGCCTTACTTGGTTATTGTTGCAGGAAATATACATGTGCTCTTGTCAAGTTTGATTCTATAGACGTATAGTTTTAGATTAGCTTGAATAGGCGAGCGAAGAGTCGAAAGAACTTTCTGAGCATAATAAACTCTGTTAATCAACAAATCAGATAAGTCAAGTTATTACATCAACCCGAAAAACACAATAGGAGAGATCTTAATCCCATAACCCTAGAATATCCCCATATCATTGAATTCTTCCTAAGTGTTTGGTTGCTCTATGTGCGGTCTTTATTTTCTTGCTTGCTTATTAGTTCGTAGTAATTTAGTTATAAAAATCACAATCATCTTCTTCACACTCACTGGAGCATTTAATATATAATATGTTAAGGAGGGAGGTGAAAGGAAGAGCAAGAATTGCAGAGTTAGGTATTGTAGTCCAACCACAACCAATTGTGATGGCAGTAAATGAACAAAGACCGCTGATTGAGGTATCAAGGCCTAGTGTCGCGAACATGACTCAGGCTATCGTGAATCCTGATATAATTGGGCACTTTGAGCTCAAGTAGTACATGGTGCAACTGATTCAATCCACAGGTATATTTTTTGGGTTGTCAAGTGAAGATCCCCAAAGGCATATACAGAATTTCTTGGAGATTACGGATACATACAGCTATCCGAACGCCTCTAAGGACTATGTCAGACTGAACTTGTTTCCCTTTTCTCTAATGAGGGAAGCAAAGGAATGGTTAAAGAAATAGCACGCATACTCGATCCATACTTGGGATGATCTAGCACGAAAATCCTAATGAAGTTTTTTCCCACTAAAAAGACAAAGGCACCGAGGAGCCAGATTCTTAGTTTTCGACAACGAGATCGTGAGACACTTCATCAATCTTAGGAAAGATATAAGAAACTACTTAGAGACTGCCCACATCATTGACAGGCTGATGAGGTGTTGGGACATACTTTTGTGGATGGATTAGACGAGATCTCCAAATTAAATCTAGACTCAGCTTATGGAGGAAGTTGCTTGCAAAAGCCATACAGTGAGATTCAGACTCTGCTCACCAATATCACTGCAAATGATCATAACTGGCAGGGTGAAGGTGACTCAAGAAGGATGAAAAAATATAAAGCAGTAGGTACACTCGAGCTGGATGAGATGTCAGCTGTGCGAGCAGATATTGCTAAACTAAACAACCAAATGGCTAAAATGGCAATGGGTCAAGGGCACCAAATGTAGCAAGTTCAGAGGATGACCATATGTTGTAAAATATGTGGAGATGGTCATATGAGTGACAATTGTCTGGTGAATCCTGAATCTATCTATTATAAGGGCCAGCAAGGTAGAGGTCCAATGAACCAGAATAATCAATATGGGAACACCTACAATCCTAACCGGAGGAAACACCCGAATTTCTCATGGGGTGGGAACCAAACCACTCAGAATCAATACATGCCTCAAGGGAACTATAATCGGCCTCAAAAGCCACCTCAATAGGTAGAAGAAAGCACTAATGATATGTCGAAAAGGTTATTGATTGAAAACCTACAAATTCGAACAGATAATCCGCAATTGAGGACTGAATTTTGAAATATAGAGAGGAAGATTGGGTAGGTGGCTGCACAACAAAATACTCGACCTGCAAGGGCCCTTATCAGTGATACAGATAAGAATCCTCAAGTAAATGTTGTAACTTTGAGGAATGGTAGAGAATTAGAAGAAGTCCCAATAAGAAAGAAAGAACAAGTCACTCCTAAGGGTGAACTAATCCCCAAACCTGTGGGAGAAACTAAGAAAGAAACTGAAAAAAGCGAGAAGACTCCGATTGCAAGTCCACTACCTCATTTCCGAAAGAAATTGAAGAAGTAAAGTGATGGCAGAATGTTCAACAAATTTCTTGATATGCTGAGCCAAATTCAATTGAATCTTCCATTTGCCGATGTGCTACGTGAAATCCCAAAATATGCTAAGTACATAAAAAAAATTGTGGCTAATAAAAGGAGGTTGACAGATTTTGAGACAGTGGCACTTACTGAAGAGTGCACCTCAAGGATTCAAAGAAAATTACCGCAAAAATTGAAGGATCTGGGGAGCTTCACCATACTTGTTCGAATTGGTGAGGTAAATGTTGGACGAGTACTTTTTGAATTGGGGGCTAGAATAAATGTGATGCCCCTATCAGTTTTCCATCAATTGGGGTTGGAAGCTCCAAGGCCAAGAACAGTCATGTTGCAGCTTGCTGATAGATCTATTGTCTACCCGAGGGAGTGATAGAAGATGTGCTACAACAAATTAGGCAATTTATTCTGCCAGCAAATCTTATTATACTGGACTATGAAGCTGATGAATACGTACCCATCATCTTGGGATGACCTCTCTTAGCCACCACTAATACTGCGATCAAAGTTCGTGAAGGAAAAATGATCTTTCGGGTTGATAATGTGGAAGCGGTCTTTAATGTATATAGGGCAATTCAGCTTCCAAGTCACTATGAGGATCTAGCTATGATATCTGTGATTGAAAAAAAAAGAAAAGAAATGATGTTGGTGCATATCTGGATGACTCTCTAGAGAAAGCACTTATCTAGTTTGACAACATTGACTTGGATGACGAGGTGAAGGAGATAGTGCCGTGTGCTTTCATCAAAAGACTAATCAATTTCAAGCCTCTAGATAGACTAATTGGGCCATCCCCCAAGTCGTCTATCGAAGATGCTCCTTAATTGGAACTCAAGCCCCTACCCTCCCATCTTCATTACGCCTATTTAGGTGTTGATGAAAAATTTACATGTTATATCTTCTGACTTATCTATTTTGCAGGAAGAAAAGCTAATTCGAATGCTTAGAGAGAACAAGCGGGCGATTGGATGGACCATGGCTGACATTCGTGGTATTAGCCGGCATTTTGTATGCATAAAATTCTCATAGAGGATGGTCAAAAACCGAGTGTAGAACACCAACGCCGCTTGAACCCTGTCATGAAGGAAGTGGTAAGAAAAGAAGTCATAAAGTGGCTCGATGCAGGTATTATCTTCCCCATATATGATAGCAAGTGGGTAAGTCTAGTCTAGTATGTACCTAAAAAGGGTGGAATGACGGTGGTCATAAATGATAATAATGAATTAATCCCAACTAGGGCTGTCACCAGTTGGAGAATTTGTATTGACTGCCGAAAACTGAATAATGCTACTAGAAAGGATCATTTCACCTTCCCTTTATTGAGCAGATGTTAGATAGGTTGGCCGGAAAGTATTATTATTGTTTCCTTGATGGATATTTCGGCTATAACTAGCTATCAATTGCACCAGAGGACCAAGAGAAGACTGCCTTCACTTGTCCTTATGGCATTTATGCTTTTACGCGAAAGCCTTTTGGGTTATGCAATGCACGTGTGATTTTTCAAAGGTGCATGATGGCAATCTTCATGATATGGTAGTAAAATTTGTTGAAGTATCTATTGATGATTTTTCGGTCTTTGGACCAACTTTTCGTGAATGATTAACGAATTTGAGTAAAGTGCTTGCCAGGTGTGAAGAGACAATTTATGGTACGAGAAGGATTTCTACTCGGGCACAAGGTGTCCAAAGATGGGTTGGAGGTGGATAAGGCAAAGTTGATGTAATCGAAAAATTTCCGCCTCCAATCTATGTCAAAGTAGTCAGAAACTTCTTAGGACATGCAGGTTTCTATCGTAGATTCATTAAATATTTCTCAAAGATTTCTGCTCCCTTGTGCAGGTTGCTTGAGAAGGATGCGCCTTTCAAGTTTGATTAACACTGCTTGAATTCCTATGAGGAGTTGAAAAAGAGATTTGTGACTGCACCAATTATCACCGCCCCAAACTAGGGAGGAGTCGTTTGAATTGATGTGTGATGCTAGTGACACGACAATTGCGGCCATATTGGGCTAGAGGAAATATAAAGTATTCCACTCAATTTACTACACTAACAAAACTCTAAATCCAAGTCAACTAAATTACAAAGTTACAGAATAAAAGTTGCCAGCAGTAGTATGGGCGTTTGACAAATATAAGGTGTACTTGGAGGGAACTAAAGTCATCGTCTACATAGACCATGTGGCCATCAGGTATTTGTTTTAGAAAAAGGATGCTAGGCCTAGACTAATTCATTGGGTTCTTCTCTTAATGGAATTCGGCGTGGAAATCAAAGACTGAAAAGGTACAGAAAATCAGGTGGCGGGCCATTTGTCGCGCTTGGAAAATCGCGCACATGTTGAGGAAGGGATGAAATTCAGGAATGCTTTCCTGATGAGCAATTGCTAGTCATCACAACAGGTATAGCCCCATGGTATGCGGACTTTGTGAACTTCATTGTAAGTGGGTTGACTCCGTCAGAGTTATCTCCGGATGGTAAGAAGATATTCATGCATGATGTGAGGCTTTATCTATGGGATGAGCCATTTTTTTTCAAGCGGTGTGCAGATCAGCTGGTGCGCCGAGGTGTTCCTGAGGAGGATATGGAGGCAATTTTACATGATTGCCATGCATCACCATATGGGGGGCACCATGGTGGAGAAAAACGGCTGCAAAGGTGTTGCAATCGGGATTCTATTGGCCTAAGCTTGTCACGACCCAAAATCCATAAAAGGCCGTGAAGGTGCCGGACACCACTGTCAGGCAAGCCAACACTAAATAGTTAATTAAATTCTCATTTTAGTATTTTTGAAAAACATAAATTTCTTTCAAATATAACTAATAACAAATAAACCTTAAGGAATAATATTAACGTTTTCCAATTTCAATACTAAATATCCCATAATCATCCCAGAACCCGGTGTCACAAGTGCATGGGCATTTACTAGGAAGTAAAATAAAATAAAATACAATAATTTCCCGGAACACAAATTTGGACAGAAAGGAAGATACAAGTACTCTGAAGGAGACTCTACTAGTTGCGGATTGTCTTATAAGACACAGCTTACCTAAGTCCCCGTATCAACCTCGCCGCTATGCCCACGAGGCCACTGAATACGCATGTGTCTGTATATCAAAATATACAACAAGTGTAGTATGAGTACGAAAACAACGCGTACCCAGTAAGTATCCCGTCTAACCTCGAAGAGGTAGTGATGAGAGTGTTAACCAAAGAATTAGATTCTCTGCCAAAGCTATTTTTATAAGAACACGAGTTTTTGATAACCAAAGAATATGCTAATAATTGTAAGTAAATTTGTAAATAGAAAGAAGAAAGATACGTAAAAAGTAAGTATATTTCAATAGTGGTCTGAACGTGTCCTTACAAGTTATATTTTACTCCCTTTTATAGGGAATTTCTTAATATAACGTCTACTATTTTCAGTGATTGAGCATTAATGGCTAATAATGGCATTAATGTAACGTTACAATGATTAATCGTAACTGTTGCATGAAGATTATGTAACGTTTGGATCATTAATTGAAGATCCCCGAATCTGCCCTTTATTCTGTCGTGATTCATTCTGACCATGTCTCTTCGCCTTCTCAATTAGGTTGAGATTCCCGTATCTGATTATCCCGTGGGTATGTTGTTCCGTTCCTCTTTATCTCGTACTTCTTCATAAAGTCTCGTCCAGTTGTCATGTTGTCATTACTCCACATAGATTGCTGAGTCATCATAAGTATTACACGTGAGAAGCTCATTTTTATCAATACAGATAGTCCCCCCACTTACCATTTATTTATCGATTAATATTTGGTAAGTGGATACTCATTTATGGCAGGAACATTTTTCCGCTGCTTCACTCGTTCCATTGCATCCATCTCTGAATGTATGCGTCACTTGTCACTTCTATTTAATGCCTATTCCACGTGGCTTTCCCGGATTGGTTATGTAATTATTCAGTGCCTTTCAGGGCTTTTTGCGGTTGCATCAGTCTCGAAGTGACAACTTCAATTATGACTTTCACATCACTATTTTTTTTTTCAATTTTTGAAGGTTGCCTTTGAGTATAAATATCCCTTTTACTTTCTTTAATTTCATGGAAAAATTCTAAATNGAACACAATGAACCGCTTCGTGAGCCGAGAGTCGATGAGATTGTTCATGCAGAGTTTTCTTTTGTCAAGGATAGTCAAGCCATGAGTGAGCAGCTTTTTTCAATGTCATCACACGACAGTGCTGACCTTTATCCTACCTAAATAACATAGGGCTTAATGTCTCTTGTACGTAGGGATTGTTATTGGAAGCCTGATTTTCCTGTTGTTGTTCCTAACGATAACCAAAGAATAACCTCTTACAAGACTGGATATTCTTATGTCTATACTTATCCCTTCACATTAGGATTCAAGCCTCCCATCGACCCTGTTATCATCGAGTTTTGTCGATTCTTCAAAGTTTGTCTGGGACAAGTCGGTCCTCTTATTTGGAGAGTAGTCGCGTGCCTTAGGTATTTGGCCAATTTAGCTTCTGTACCCTTTACTTTTCATCATCTTATTCACATTTATTCTCCGATGTTGTTCCGCCAAGGAGTTTTTACTCTCGCGACTAGGAGTAAAAGGGTGTTAGTTACTCCAGATGATGACATAGATAGAGGGTGGTATGTCCGGTATGTTGATGTCCCTACTGCAGGTTTAGTAGGTGAAGAAAATCTCCCCTTCCCTGAGAAGTGGAACTTTGCACGTGAGTACAGTTTTGCTCACTTTCCTTTTCTTCACTTTTGATGAACCTCCAGTACCGTGACTGTTTCTTCTTCTTTTGCAGCAACCATGGGAACTGTCGAGAATGTCTCCGATTTCTGTGATTGGGTAGAAAAACTCTTGTGAATCGCTCTTTTAGAAGAACGTTCGTAGAAGTACCTCTCTTTGAGGTTTGGTTGGAAGGTGAAGACCCACGGTAAGTGAAGTTTTTTGTTTTTACTTCTTCTTTTTTTTGAGCATTAGCTGACCCCTTTTATTTGGTAGGGTTTCCTGCTCGTGGAGTTTCTGTTGTGGTTGTGTCCGCTTCAAGGCTCTCTGTGGCTAAGTCCCAGGAGATCATTATTGGTTCCTAATCGTCGAAAATAAAAGCAAGTGGGTATAGGACCTTAGAGGAGGAAGAGGAGGGTTCGCTAGTCCATAGATCACGTAAGAGGAGGGTGGTCTCTGATGATGAATATGCACCTGTTGTTGATCCTCCTGTGCCTAAATCAGAACTTTCCGCTCCTAAAGATGCAACTCCTTCTCTTGTTCGTGAGTCTGTTGATAACCTGTTCCAACAAGGTTTTGGTGCCATCTTTGATGAAGCTCCTTTTGTTGTTTTCTCTCCTCCTATTGCTAAGAAACTTTCGCTTATTGCTCCCGTTGTTGCCTCTACTTCCATTGCCGTTCTTGCTCCCATTGCTTCTCCTGAACCTACTCCATCTGTGGCTCCTTCACCCGCCCTCGCTTCCGTTCCTTCTGCTGTTGAAGTAGGGTCTTCAAGCAGGGGGTGATGAAGTAAGTTACAATAGAGGTTCCTTGGAGCGACAAATTAGGGTTATGGCAGCAGAACTGGCCGTTGAGAAGGCATCTTCGAACCAAGCAGGAAAGGACAAAAATGTCTTAGAGTCTTTATTTGCGGGCAGCTTTCCCCTGCCACAGAGAAGATTAGGAGCCTGAAGGCTTTGTTGGACCAGAAGGAGGTGTACTCCGGTGAACTTGTTCAATTGCTCACCCAAACCCAAGAAGACCTCTGTAACTCTTCAGAGAAGGTCCAGTTTATTGAAAGATCCATCGCTCCTTTACAGGCCTCTCATGATGCTGCCGTGGCTGAAAGAGATGAGCTAAGAGCTGAAGTTGAACAATGGGAGAAAGACTACGAGGCTCTTGAAGACAAAGCAATTGTCGATGTTAGCTGGGATTATTTGAATGCCCGTCTTGACACATTGAAGGAAATGGGCCAAGAGGGTTTTGACTTGGAAGCCGAAATTGCTAAAACCAAATAGAAGATTGAGAAGTCTCAGCAAAGTCAGAATTTCTCTTCACCCGAGGCTGAGGGCCATGCTGCTCGTGTCTCGCCATCTCAAGACGCTCCTCCTGCCAGTGAAGACAACCCCCCATCTAGTGAAAAAGTTTAAGGAACTTGGTTCTTCTTTTTTTTTTTATTTGCAACAATTGGTGGTTACCCCCGGTCCCACTAGGGTAAAGTTCGGTCCTTTATAAGTCCCCAACTGAAAACTTAGGGGCAACTTTTTTATAAACAAATTAGGCTTAGACTAAGTTAATACTTAGTTTTTTGCCACTATATATTAATAGTAATATCGGCATGACTTTCGATTCCTTTGAGTTTTTGTTTTCACTCTTAAATATTTGCATGCTTTCTTTTTGAGGTTTGGTTTACCTCAGAATTTTTAACTTTGCATTTAAAAAATGCTTAGATTTTTCGTATCTTTTCGTAATAGGCACGATTTATAAAAGAGGGATGTTTTTGATCGACACTTAATGAAGAAGACGTCTCAACTTCATAATGGTGTAAATGTACAAAAGAGAGATAGGAATTTCACATGTTTTTCTTTGACAATGTTTTTAAGAAAGTCTTTGTATTGTTTCGAACTTTCGTAACATTTTACATGTGTTTGTGTATCGTCCATAACTCCTTTGCAACTATTTTTCTTACAACAGATTTGGTATAAACTTGTACTCGTAACTGTTTTTCTTTTGTAACAGCTTTTTCGAATTAATACTAGGGTATAACTGTTTTCATTTATAACAGTTTTTTAAGTAAATATACGGGTATGAATTTTTACCGATACTATTTTTTTTTACAACAGTTTTTGAATAAATACAAGGATAATGCTTTTCTCATCCGTAACTGTTTTTATTTACAACAGTTTTTGAATAAGTACAAGGATGGTGCTTTTCTCATCCGTAACTATTTTTATTTACAACAGTTTTTGAATAAGTCCAAGGATGTTGCTTCATCCGTAATTGTTTTCATTTACAACAATTTTTGAATAAGTACAAGGATGTTGCTTCATCCGTAACTATTTTCATTTACAACAGTTTTTGAATAAGTACAAGGATGTTGCTTCATCCGTAATTGTTTTCATTTACAACATTTTTTTACTAAGTACAAGGATGTGCATTTTTATCCGTATCTAATATTCTGCCCTTAACCCAAACATTTGTTTTCATTTACTAATATGGTTTTTTTTTAAGGTTTTTGAATCAGGCTTTGTGTTTTTTGTCTTTGGCTCTTTGATTTTGCTCATAGTACTTGACTTGCTGGGAAGATGGATCTTCAGGCTTGAGCTTTGACTTTTTGATAGTCTTCTTTGCTTCTTCTTTGCCGTTCATACTGTATAGTCCCCCAAGTGTTTGAGCTTTGAAGAATGAAATCTCGAGCACTTGAATAATCCTTCCTTGTGGTCCTTTTCCTGAAAAGGAAAAACATACAGGACTCGAAGGTATATAGTTTAGATGATGACTTCTTAACCCTTTAAAAACGTCCATCAGAAAGTTGTAACCCTAGATCGGGAATTCAGTTACTTCCTCGTGTCTATGTAGGTCTAGTATCATCATCTGGTGATGGGTTAGCTTTTTGCCTATCATCTAAAATGGTTAGTATAACTTTAACTGTACAAAAGTAAAATCGAACGTAATGATACCTGACCGGGGATATTCTCTTTACTTCAGAAGTAATACTTCTTCAAATGAACAATATTCCAATTGGTTGGTAAGATTCTACCATCCATAGTTTCCAGCTCGTAAGCGCCTTTCTCTAGCAATGCCACGGAATTTGTAGGGCCCTTCCCAGTTTGGATTTAGCTTTCTTGCACCAGCTTCCTTTGTTGATTGGAAGACTTTTTTTAAGAATAAAGTCCCCAATTTTGAAATATCTGAGTGAGCTTTTCTATTGTAATATCGCTCTATAATTTGTTTTTGGTCTGCCATATGTATTAATGCATCTTCTCTTCTTTGCTCGTGAAAATCTAGATTTGTCCTTAACTCGTTGCTGTTTGTTTCTTCCGTTGCCGCTGTGAATCTTGTGCTTGGTTCACCGACTTCCACTGGTATTAATGCTTCTGAATCGTAGACAAGCGCGAATGGAGTTTCTCCCCTGGCTACTTTTGCAGTAGTTCTGTAAGCCCATAATACTGACGGTAGCTCGTCGGGCCAGTTTCCCTTGGCTTTTTCCAACCGTTTCTTTAAGTTGTTGACAATGACTTTGTTTGTTGACCCGCTTGACCATTATCCACGGGGTGATATGGTCATGAAGTGATTCTCTTGATTTGCCAGCTTTCGAAGAATTCTATGATTTGTGAGCCTATGAATAGTGGGTCATTGTCACATACAATCTCATTTGGTATTCCAAAGCAACATATTATGTGTCTCCATATGAAGCTTTTCGCTTCTTTCTCTTGCACTTGTTTAAAAGCGTCTGCCTCCACCCATTTTGTGAAATAATCAGTTAATACGAGTAGGAATCGTACCTTTCCTTTAGCTAGGGGAAGGGGTCCCACTATATCCATGCCCCATTTCATGAATGGCCATGGTGACACCACTGGGTGGAGTAATTCTGCTGGCTGGTGCATATTTTTGGCATATCGCTGACATTTGTCGCATTTAGCTACGAAGCTCTCAGCATCTTCCTCCATTTTAGGCCAATAATACCCTGCTCTGATTAGGGTTTTGACTAAGGATCTTGCTCCTGCATGGTTTTCGCAGTGTCCTTCGTGTACTTCCTTCATCACATACTCTGTTTGATTGGTTCCAAGGCACTTTGCTAGGGGACCTCTGTACATTTTACGGTATAAAGTTTCACAAACTAGGCAGTACCGCACAGCTTTTCGGCGAAGTTCTTGAGCTGCTTTTCTATCTTCAGGCACGGTGCCGTTCTACAAAAGGTCTACAATTTCGTTTCTCCAATCCCAAGTTAAATTATTAAATGTTACCTCATTTTTATCTTGGTTGATTGCTGAATGAAATAGGTGTATGACAATTGCATTGTCTTTATTTGTTACGTCGGCAACTGCTGTGAGGTTAGCTAATGCATCCGCTTCTGCATTTTCCTCTCTGGGTATTTGCGTAACTTTCCATGACTGGAATTGCGTTGCTATGTCTCGTGCCTTTTCCAGATATTGTTGCATCTGAGCCTCTCTTGCGGTATAAGTCCCCTGCATATGGTTTACCACTAGTTGAGAGTCACTTTTGATCATGATTTTCTCAATTGAGAGTTCTCGTGCTAGTTCAAGCCCTGCAATGACAGCTTCGTACTCTGCTTCATTGTTAGTTATGAGATAACATTTAATGGCTTGTCATATCTTTTATCCCGCAGGTGATATTAAAACAATTCCCAAGCCGGCTCCTTTTATGTTAGAAGAGCCGTTAGTAAATAGGGTCCAAATTCCTGGATTAGCCCCGTTGAAGAGTTGTAACTCTTTTTCCACTTCAGGGATTATGTTAGTATTAGAATCAACGACGAAATCAGCTAAAATCTAAGACTTTATTGCAGTCCTAGGCTGATATATTATGTCATGTTCGCTTAATTATATTGCCCATTTAGCTAGTCTTCCTGATAACTCTTGTTTATGCAAAATATTTCTTAGTGGATACGAGGTAACAACCGTGATTGGGTGACATTGAAAGTATGGTCTCAACTTTCTAGCTGCCATGATTAGAGCTAAGGCTAATTCTTATAGATGAGTATATCTAGTTTTAGTATCTAATAAAGACTTGCTTACATAATAAATCCGAGATTGTTTACCTCTGTCTTCTTTTACCAGTACTGCACTTACGGCAATTTCTGCTACGACAAGATAAACATAAAGCCTCTCCCCTTCCTTTGGTTTAGACAGCAGCGGGGTTTTTGATAGATAGGCCTTCAGATCTTTGAGAGCCTGTTGGCATTCTTCAGCCCATTCGAACTGATTCTGGTTTTTTAGAACTGAAAAGAATTTAAAACTCTTCTCCGAAGACCTGGAGATAAATCTTCCTAAGGCTGCAATTCTTCCTGTTAGTTTTTGAACTTCTTTTTTGCTCGTAAGTATATCAGGTATTTCATCAATAGCTTTAATCTGAGCGGGGTTTACTTCTATACCCCTATTTGATACAAGGAAACCCAAAAACTTACCTGATTCAACGCCAAAGGCGCATTTTTCTGGATTTAGTTTCATGTTATACCTGCGCAGGATTTCGAAGGTGATTGAAAGATGATGGAAATGATCTTCTGCTTGAGTTGATTTTACCAGCATGTCATAAATGTATACTTCCATTGTTTTCCCCAGATGTTCCTGGAACATCTTGGTCACTAGCCGTTGATACGTGGCTCCAACATTTTTCAGGCCAAAAGGCATGACTTTGTAACAATAAGTCTCCCTGTTTGTAATAAAGGAAGTTTTTTCCTCGTCTGAGGGATCCATTTTTATCTGATTATAACCAGAATATGCATCTAGAAATCTCAACAATTCATGACCTACAGTGGCATCAATCATTTGATCTATGTGTGGTAATGGAAAGGAGTCTTTGGGGCATGCTTTATTCAAATCTGTGTAATTTACGCATACTCTCCATTTACCATTCTTTTTGGGTACCACTACAGTATTAGCTAACCATTTAGGATATTTTACCTCGCGTATTGAACAAATTTTCAAGTGTTTTTGTACCTCTTTATCGATCACTTGGTTCTTCAATGGTCCTTGCTTTCTTTTCTTTTGCTTGACAAGCACGAAGGATGGATCTTCATTTAGTTTATGAGTCATCACTTCCGGAGGTATACCTATCATATCTTAACGGGACCAAGCGAAACAATCTGAGTTAGCTTTTAAATATTCAATTAACTTACCTCTTCTTGCGGAGCTTAGCCTCGTGCCTATATAAACTTTTTGCTCAGGCTTTTGCTCGAGCAGTGGGATAGGTTCGAGCTCCTCAATAGTTGTTTTAATATGCTCGTTTTCTTCTGGCTCCTGAATGACATCGGGTCTGGAATCCATGTCTGTATGTGTTGATGTTGCCTCTATGGTGATTTGGTTCACCTTCTTGTGGCTTCCTTCTTCCGTACCTATTTGGGTTCCAATTTCTTCTTTCGTACCTAATTGGGCAATTTCATCGTCTTTTGACTCTTCTGCTACCTCTTTTTTGTTTGAGTGTACTACTAAATTTATATTCCTTAAGGTCTGCTGATCGCCTCGAATCTGTTGAATTCCCCATTTGGAAAGGAATTTTATTACCTGGTGTAGAGTAGAGGGTATTGCTTCCATGTCATGGATCCATGGTCTCCCCATGATTATGTTGTACGCCATATCGGTGTCAATGACTTGAAATTTCATATTTTTGATTACCCCTTCTGCATAGGTACTAAGCTCAATTTCTCGTTTTGTTATGACCGTAGACTTGTCAAACCCAGATAAGGCTCGTGCTTTTGGGATTACTCGATCCTCCATTAGCATTTCTTCCACAACTCTCAACAAAATGATGTTGACTGAGCTACCTGGATCAATCAACACTCTTTTTACATTAGTGTCATGTATGAGTAGAGATATTACCAAAGCATCGTTATGAGGAAGCAGCAATCCGTTGCCATCTGCGTTGTCGAACGTTATATTGTCTGCCTCCATGTCTTCACGAATCCACTTCCCGTTTGTAATTGTGAATTTTGTTGTTCTTTGCAGACTACTCCGTCCACCTCCTCTTCTCCGTGTATCACATTCATTGTTCTCTTTGGAGATGGTGGTTTCGGGGGCTCTTGACTCTTCTTCATATATGCATGTTTGCCTTTTTCACTAAACAGTTCTGTTAGATAGTCCTGTTTTAATAATTGTTCTACCTCACCTTGCAACAATCTGCAATCTGATGTTATGTGTCCATGATCGTGATGGAATTCGCACCAGAAGTCTGGATTCCTTCTGTTTGGATTCGATCTCATTTCTTTGGGCCATCGAACTTTATCGCCCATGTTTCTCAGTACGGTAATAAATTCAGAAGTACTTACATTGAAGTTGTAGTCTCCGACTCTTGCGTTACCTCTGTTCCGTTCCTCCCGATCTTTTCTAGATCTTGAGGAGGATGAGTTCGTATCTCTACTTGATGGTTTATATTCCGACCGTATGTTTTCTAACCCGGAACGAGTTTCTCGTCCTGAAGGTCCCATATATGGATCGTACCTGTTCTTACCCGTTCTCCTTTCTGGTTCGGAGCGTCTAAAACTGGCTCGATCTTCACCTTTTGATTGAGTAATGGTGTTTTCTTCTATTCGTAGCTTGTTGTTGTACCTGTTATAGACATCGTTCCATGTCGTGGCTGGGAATTCTCTCAAGCTTTCCTTGAGTCTTCTCGTGGCTTCTGAGCTTCTATCATTTAAGTTGCTTGCAAAAGCCATTGCTGCCCAATTGTCAGGTACCTTTGGTAGCAACATTCTTTCTTGTTGAAACCTATCTACAAATTCTCGGAGCAACTCCGCGTCTCCTTGTTTTATCTTGAATATGTCTTCCATTCTTTTTTCGACTTTTTGTGCACCGTAATGTGCTTTTATAAAAGAATCCGCAAGCTCAGCAAAAGAGTCAATAGAATTTTTGGGTAGAAGAGAATACCATGTTAGTGCTCCTTTGGTGAGTGTCTCTCCAAAATTCTTGACTAATACTGATTCAATTTCTTATTTAGTCAGATCGTTGCCTTTTACTCCTGTAGTAAAAGCAGTTACATGATCACGTGGATCAGTTATCCCGTCGTACTTGGGAATATCAGGCATTTTGAATTTCTTGGGAATAGTCAAGGGTGCTGCATTTGGCTTCCAAGGTTGTTGAGAATATCTATCAACATCAATGCCTTTGATAACAGGTGGTACTCCAGGAATTTGCTCGATTCGGTCATTTTGTTCCTTCACCTGTTTCTGCAAGGTTAGTAATAAAGACTGTAGTTCTGGATTACTGTACATACCTGGTCTTGCTTCGAGGGACTCATTTGGAGTGCCTCTACTTCCTGAGTTTGCTAGTCCGGATTGTAGATTTTCCACAGTTGCGGTGTTGTTAGGAGGAGGTGTAGGTGATGTAGCTGGCAGTCCCCTCATGAACGCTTGTAAGGCTTGAGTCACATATTCACCAACCATTTGTTTCACTAGATCTTGTTCTCCTGTTGTTCATTTCCATTGCGATTATTTTTTTGAGTCGTAGATCTCTCTAGGGAATGTTCCCTTGAGCCTCGTGGGGTACCTGAAGGTGATGGAACTGGAGTTCCAAACCTTTGTTGGTTGTTGTCATTGGCGTTCGACATAAATTACAGAATGTTGTTTGAGAAAAAACAGAGATTATCAGATTCCCGGTAACGGAACCAATTTGTTTAACCAAAGAATTAGATTCTCTGCCAAAGCTATTTTTAGAAGAAACACGGGTTTCTGATAACCAAAGAATATGCTAATAATTGTAAGTAAAATCGTACATAGAAAGCATAAAGATGCGTAAAAAGTAAGTATATTTCAATAATGGTTCGAATGTGTCCTTACAAATTATATTTTACTCCCTTGTACAGGGAATTTCTTAATATAACGTCTACTCTTTTCAATGATTGAGCATTAATGGCTAATAATGGAATTAATGAAACGTTACAATGATTAATCATAACTGTTACGTGAAGATTATGTAACGTTTTGGCTCATTAATTGAAGATCCCCGAATTTGCCCTTTATTCTATCTTGATTCATTCTGACCGTGTCTCTTCGCCTTCTCAATAAGGTTGAGATTCCCGTACCTGATTACCCCGTGGGTATGCTATTCCGTTCCTCTTTATCTCATACTTCTTCATAAAGTCTCGTCCAGTTATCATGTTGTCATTGCTCCACATAGAGTGCTGAGTCTTCATAAGTATTACACGTGTGAAGCTCATTTTTACCAATACAGAGAAGTCGACTCTAACACTTACTAGTGGTCCAATAATATCAGGTACAGTAAAGAAATGAATAAATATGAAACAGAGTAAATATATGGAATAAACATGTATAAAATACGTGGTACAATTCCGCTCTTCACAGTTTTACTCGAACTCTCAACTAGCAAGTTCCCTCCGTAACCGGAGCATATATATGTATATATAATGGATTCCATCAAAGAGATTGTCATAATTCAAATCAGGGGAAAACCCCTCAGATGCACTGGCTTCTTGCCAAAATATTACGCACGATTCCATGAGGATAATATATATATATATAGGAAATGCCGAGGCGTACGGCCTGATCCAACATAAAAGTAAATTGTGCACTGTCGAGGGTCGAACAACACGAACCATAGATGCATCTATTAACCTGCTGAGGCGAACGGCCCGCTCCCATGAGAGTGTGGTACATAAATCATGCCGAGGCGAATGACCCGATCCCATAAGAGTAGTAGAAGAGACTGCCTCGCTCGCAGATCATACTTGCAACGCGGTTTCACATAGATTTATTTAATTTTTATAGTATTCCTCAATTCTTTTCAAAATATGAAATTCAAATGAAAACTTTCAAGTTCTCAACTTTTCCTTAATTTCAACTCTTTTCAAATGATTAATAAGCTAACAAAATCTCGCTCCGTCTCAAGACAAACAATAAACATAAAATGACAATATCAACAAGGCATGATGTGCCTAAAACTATCCGGACATAGGCATAATTAGTAGCTACATACAGACTCTCGTCACTTTGTGCGTACATAGCCCCCACAAATAGAAGCATGTATTAGTTTGGTTCACCTATGGGGTAAATTCCCTCTTACAAGGTTAGAAAGGAGACTTACCTCGCTCTGAAGTTCCATAACCGGCTCCCAAGCCCTTCCAACCACTCAAACCGATGCCCAATGCCCAAAAAATAATAAATAAATGTGAAACCCATAAAAATACTCTAGTACTCACAACAATTCAATTTAAATATTTTCCCAACTCCGCTCGAAAAGTTGATAAAATCACCCTCGGGCCCACGTGCCCGGATTCCGAAAATTTTCGAAGATAAACTTTACCCATAACATCACGAACTCAAATATATAATTTATTCCAAGTTCCATGTCCAATTTCGTAGTTAAAAATCCAAAAATATAAATTTTCTAGGTTTTTCTTCAAAACCCTAAATTTCCACTAATTTCCCATGTTAAAATCAAGATATAATCCAAGTAATTAACTTGCAATAGGTGGGATTAACTTACCTCCAAGTTGCTAGGTGAATAACACTCTCAAGAAGTTCCAAAACCGCCCAAGAATGAAGAAATGAGCAAAAAAGCTCAAGCCCCCGCTTTAAACACTCACTGCCCAGCAATCTTCACGCCCGACAGAAACCTTAGCGCCCGCGGAAAAATCCTTCGCGCATGCGGTGTCTGTGCGTGCGATAGATTTTTAACACCTGCGGTCTTCGCACCTGCGACCAAATTCTTCGCGCCCGCGGTGCCTGGCCAGCCCATGCATTTTTGCTTACGACTCATGCCCCGCTTCTGCGAGCTCGCACCTGCAGCTATCCAAGCGCAGGTGCGATCACACCAGAAGTTGGGAGCTTCAGCTCATGCTCTCCAAGTTCAAACTTGGTCCGAGCCTCATCCGATTAACACTCGAGGCCCCACCCGAACATACCAATAAGTTTGAAATCATAAAACGGGCTCGCTCGAACCCTCGGAACGCGTAAAACAACATCAAAACTTAAGAATCATATCTCAAACCAAATTGATTCAAATTAAAATTTTCAAATTCTTCAAACTTACTCCGAACGCGCAGAAACATACTTAAACTACTCAGAATGACACCAAATTTTACGTGCAAGTCCTAATTGACTTTACGGACCTGCTCCAACTTCCGAAATCGGAATCCAGACTCGATATCAAAAAGTCCACTCCCGGTCAAACTTCTCAAAAACCTTCAAATTTCTAACTTTTGCCAAATAACCCCAAAATGACCTGCGGACTCCAAATCCACTTCCGGACACGCTCCCCATACCAGAATCACCATACAGAGTTATTCTCAGACTCGGAATCCCAAACGGACATCGATTATACTAAAATGCACTTCAACCCAAATTTATGAAATTTTCCAAAATACTAACTTCCACAATAGGCGCTGAAACGCTCCCGAGCCATCCAAACCCGATGTGGACATATGCCCAAGTCCAAAATCATCATACGAACCTGTTGGAACTTTCAAATCCCGATTAAGAGGTAGTTTACTCAAAAATCACACTTTAGTCAATTCTTCCAACTTAAAGGTACCGAAATGAGAATTTTCTTTCCAAATAAACTCTGAACTTTCCGAAATTCAATTCCGACCAGGATGCAGATCATAATACCTGAAGTGAAGCTGCTCGTGGCCTCCAACCGCCGAACGACGCGCTAGAGCTCAAAACGACTGGTCGGGTCGTTACATTCTCTCCCACTTAAACATACATTCATCCTTGAACATGCTAAGATCTGCGCTGGAGTTGTCTGAAATTACTGTTTAACACCTCGTGCACCTATCCGTGCTACCATAACTCAGTTAAGCACATTTGCTCAAACAAATATGATGATTCTCCCGTTTTTCTTAGCCAAATAATCCTTAGAGACAAATTCCAACACCCGAAATTATCTACCAGGCATGTTCCCAACATACGAACATAGTATCAATCACCACACGATGTACCAAAATATGACTGCATGCCTTTGATGAATTAACAACATGTACCGCATAATTCACATGACCGTAATAGCACCTTCTGATAATAATAGCTGAAATTCCACGAATATGATGCTCACACACACCTCATGACTCATATAAGTCCTGTCCCAACTCTTGAAATATTGCCACGACGGAAGAGATGTGTAGAATTCATGACCAACTGCTGAGTCAATAATTTATTGAGTTCCTTCTCTTGACAAGAACCATTGCCTTATTACGAACCAAATAACTATATTTTCTCTTTAATATACTTCATATAAATTCGATCGCACTGATCCTCGGTCCAATAAATCTCGTTTCACCCAGTACAAGCTACTCAGGCAATAAGCCACCTCAAACATTGCCAAAAGTCTCATATGATGCCACAATGTGCCAATAAGCTACAAACTCGAACGTGATACATAAGGAAGATGATCTCTAGAAGGGACTACTCAACCCACATACCTAATTAGACCATCGAAAAGGTGTTATGAACCTTTCTCAAAAAATGGGAAACAAAACACACAAAATAGGTATGGGGGACTGTGCTCAACATCACACTATTACGGCGTGCAACCTGATCCACACAACATACCCGTGGAGGCGTGCCACCTGATCCATTCATAAAATCTATATAAGGAGATACTTACCGAGCTAGAATGCTCATTATTACAAAATACCCGAATATCGGCCACAAGCACGCGAAGTGAATAATACCAACCCTGGGGAGACAGATAGTGCCATATGCTACAAAAGTCAAGCATACCTAAGGTGCGATATATGATCCTAATTTCGAGAGCCATCCTGCTCACATAACATCATCGCTACACGGAACCTCGGCACATGTGAAGTTTATCAAGTCGTTTCACAACTCACACGGCACAATTTAGTATTACATGAAATAATCGACGATGAAACGGCATCCAATGTTCGGATACTCCTCTCTAAGGAGCGCTATGCTGAAATGAACACACCCGACCTGATATAGAAGCCCATATTCATATTTTAATCCACCCACGAACCTCAAGCCGATTCTGATCGCACCATACTAGGCTAATAACCTTTCAAGGGTCCATAATAACCCTTTTTTTTCATAACACACAATAACAACTGCCATAACCGGAACAAACTTCCACAGTCCACAACCAAATGAAATGAGTGTTCTCCAGGAACAAATTCCCAAATTAGCGATATACCACAATCTTCATACTTGTTTTCAATTATTCAATCAATCAAGTGATTACACGTCACACCTATACAATCTTCCCGTGGGATACGCTCTCACGACCTTCCGCACCAAGTAACAAGTATGTACATTAATACCATCAGCCGCACTAATGTTGTAAAACGAATCAAGGATCCACAAATCAATATACAAAACCTCTTACACAAGACACCGATATTAGGTGACGCTAAAGAAAATACCAACTTAATCAAAGTATCTAAGTTCTTTTCCTGCTCATCCGAGCTCGTGACATCCTTGTCAACACCGAACCACAACCTTGATCCTCAACTTCTAATTCCCAAGCTACTCACTGCACCTAATCATGCCAATACGCAAGAGTGCAAGAATTTCATCACAACTCCTGAACCACTAATAGATTAAACACTTTATCATATAGGAACCTCTCAGTTAACTCATTTCAGGAGAACCATAGCAGCACGCGACTGAATTCTCGTAACCGAGAAAATATGATCCTCAGACAGTGGTCTAAACCACCATGATCCTTCTGTGATCCATCCATACATAACATGCCATAACACTTGAATACCTCCAGATAAAGTCAATTACAGTGGCCGTTAAGCCTCGCATGTACCGCCACAAATCACATCCATAACTCAACGCGCTGAAGGAACTAATCATTGCCACCATCACGCCAATCCAACCAATTCTAACCGACCCGACTTCTTCTAATTTACTCTAGACTTGCCTTAGGAATAATAATTGCTTCATTCAAAACATCGCAAACCCAATTCCGCACTCATCCTGAGTGACCTTATATCACGAGACCATGTTGTCTCAAATCCAACGAACCATCTCATACCCTCCTTGTGTGCATATTCACATCCTCAACTGGTACACCCATTCTGAAAATTTCCCTACAAATCTGAAGTCATTTTCCCTCATTCCTCCAAATGCTACACTGCAAATTGAAGATAACATAGAACAATCCAAGCCCCTTCTTCATAATCCGCTGCAAGAGCTCGATTTTTAACCATATTGCGGGCTTGAAATCCTTAGGCACCGCATTTTAACTTTTGAATTCACTAGGACCGTTGTTGAGAGTCACCCACTCTGACTTGGTCCCAAATATAATCAACTCCAAGGCTCATCTAGCACATGAACCGATAAGGCCCAATATAGCACACATTTCCTCAATCCTTTTCTCAAATCACCATTGATGTTTCCTTTCCCTTAGCTGTAATAACCCACCAATACACCAATGACCAGAAACCTCACAGTAGATAACCATGCAATCCAATCGTAGGTGGTGGGCCCCTCCCATGTAGCTCGAAGCTAATATTGCCTAACTCTGGAAACCACCAAAGTTCATTCTTCCTTTCTGTCATGACCTCGCGCCATCCACCTACCAAATTCCTCGAAAACTTCCTACGAAGTTGCACCGAGCACAATCACTATGAAACCAATGAACCGTCGGGGGTCCGTGCCCATTCACCAATTGTACAAACCTGTTCACTCCCCATTGTCATCAACTAAAGGTGCGATGACACATTTGAATCCAAAGTCATGTTGTATTCTTCTTCATATCAAGAAACTCCTTCCTGTCATATCCCATATCCCCCGTATAATAGCCAATATTCAAAATTAAGTTTGTAGACCTAGTCACTGTCCTCCATGAATCCCAAATCTCTCTACACTTCTCTTAAGGCGTGTAGTCATCCTACCAAAGAACCCATATGCTACTCCACCACTCTCCCACTTTGGTCAAACTCATCCTTTAAGCAACTACTCGACTCCTGCTTCTCACACTTGGCCTTCTAGAAGTTTAATCACCATAAGATACCTCCCACATGACCTTCCTCATCCTTCGCTGCCCAGTTGTTGCCTTAAATCAAAATCCATCTCTGTAGTACTTGGACCAATATATCGCTACCAACTTTAACCTTTCTAAAGACCATCTTTCTCGAGACATAAACACTAGGAACACCGATTCGTTCATGAACCACTGCACACCGCGATCTCTGACAGCCGCTTTCCCGGTACTACTTCACAATACTCTGCCCTAAAGGCGAATTGAAGAAAACCGTAACACCTGCAAACTTAACGTATTCAACAAGGACAATTACACCGCATCATAGGTGAAGATTCCACCACGCTAGAACCAAGTATCGTTACTCCATCAACCCAACCTGAAAACTCATAGTCTAGTTGCCTTTCCCTCGTCGAAAATAAAATACTGAATCTCTGAATCTTGCACTGAGTAAACATCCTCCAAATTCATTCACTTCTTCGACGCAAGCATCCTACCATTACACCATGTTGTGCTATAGAAACGCACGAATCGTCATAACAATAAATGCCAAATCTCAAAACTTTAGGTAATACTGATACTGAGCTGAAACGATAGAACGGACGTCCGTAACGCGACGAAAATATCCCAATCAAATATGCAGGGAGAAACATCTTGCATCAAATCTGTAGTACCATTACAATTCCTCAATTCCAAATTTATATCAAGCGTTTCGCGTTGCATAAGATTGAATAGGAAGGAAACAAAGGCATAAGCCTCAAAGGAATCAAATTGCACGATGAGGAATCAAGAAGGGAAGTGATCCTAACAGCCCTGTAGCCTCTCGATGATAAGTACAGACGTCTCTGTATCGATCCGCGAGACTCTACTAGACTCTCTCATGACTCGTGAGACCTAAGTGAACCTAGTTCTTGGATACCATGTTGTCACAATCCAAAATCCATAAAAGTTCATGAAGGCGCCAGACACCACTGTCAGGCAAGCCAACACTAAATAGTTCATTAAATTCCCATTTTAGTATTTCTGAAAAACATAAATATCTTTCAAATGTAACTAGTAACAAATAAACCTTAAGGAATAATATTAACGTTTTCCAATTTCAGTACTAAATATCTCATAATCATCCCAGAACCCGGTGTCACAAGTGAATGAGCATTTACTAGGAAGTAAAATAAAATAAAATACAATAACTGTTCGGAACACAAATTTGGACAGAAAGGAAGTTACAAGTACTTTGAAGGAGACTCTGCTGGCTGTGGATCGTTTCATAAGATGCAACTCTCCTAAGTCCATGTACCAACCCTGTTGTTGCGCCCACGAGGCCACTGAACACGCATGTACCTGTACATCAAAATGTACAACAAGTGTAGTATGAGTACGAAAATAACACGTACCCAGTAAATATCTCGTCTAACCTCGAAGAGGTAGTGACGAGAGGTCGACTCCGACACTTACTAGTGTTCCAATAATATTAGGTACAGTAAAGAAATGAATAAATATGAAACAAAGTAAATATATGGAATAAACATGTATAAAATACGTGGTACAATTCCGCTCTTCACAATTTGACTCGAACTCTCAACTAGCAAGTTCCCTCCGTAACCGGAGCATATATATGTGTATATATATATATATAATGGATTCCATCAAAGAGATTGTCATAATTCAAATCAGGGGAAAAACCCTCAGATACACTGGCTTCTTGCCAAAATATTACGCACGATTCCATGAGGATAATATATATATATATAGGAAATGCCGAGGCGTATGGCCCGATCCAATATAAAAGTAAACTGTGCACTGCCGAGGGTCGAACATCACCAACCATAGATGCACCTATTAACCTGCCGAGGCGAACGGCCCGCTCCCATGAGAGTGGGGTACATAAATCCTGCTGAGGCGAATGGCCCAATCCCATAAGAGTAATAGAAGGGAATGCCCCGCTCGCGAATCATACGTGAGACTCGGTCAAATATAAATTTAAGGAATTACCCTGCTCGCGTATCATACTTGCGACGCGGTTTCACATAGATTTCTTAAATTATTATATTATTCCTCAATTTTTTTCATAATACGAAGNCGTAAGTCAATTGATGTAAGCTCAGAAATAAGATTATATTTGGAAGCACATAAAGTAAGTTAATCATGTTAACATGGAGGTTACAAATATTTAAGATCATGAATAATGAGTACCAAGAGGGTTGGAAAGCTTAGAAGCTAAACCAATTGAAGAAAATAAGTTTCATCGAAAGTAGACGAGTTTGGAATATTATAACATGTACTTTAGGGTGAGACTATGGTTCATTACATGATAAGGAGGTTATTCTATGAGTTATGTTTGTCGTATGATGGTCGTGTGCTACGTTTTGAAGTCAAGAAAGTTGTGGAACAAAAGTTGGAAAAGGTCTTCACAAATTACATTCATAATGTGCTGAAAATTAAGTCAAATGTAACTGAGATTTTCTCCCAATATTCTTGGAATTATTGGATGATCTACAAACCAAATTGAATATCTATGAGTATAGTTCAAATTCATTAAACCGTCCATCAATACGACATAGGAGTAGAGAGATATTTGCAGTTTTGCGAGACTGCGCAGACATCATAAGTGACAAGTAAGTGGTTCACTAAAGATTTTTTAGCAATACATTTCGTGTGTTATATGAGGTTTTATTGGGACATATTATATACCAAATTGAAGGTCTTGTAATTTAGTTTCCAATGCTCTTAACCTTTCATTCATACGACACCCGTATAAAAAGATATAAGCGTCAGAAGATGGGCCAATGCTAGGGTGCCAAGCTAGCACTTCTTTGACTTTTCCAAAGTTAATATATATAAGTCTTAGGTCGTATTTCTCTTCATTTTTCAGAATACCACGACCATAGAACACCCATAACATATCCTTAAGATCTCTTCTATGGTTTCAAATAAGATTATCATCCCGGGCATGAAATCGAGAAGCGATAACATCAAAACGATCCCTACGATGTAAGTGAAATTATACCGCCTCTCTTTTTTCTTTGTAGTTAGAGTTTTGGAAGGTACTTCATATTTAATAAACGTGTAATATCTGTATTTAAGTGTTTAAATATCAAGGAAGGTTGATAAATGTGTTTCCTAATAGTTAGAACTCACGGGACGGTGATCGGAAGCCGTGAGTTCGAGTTATTTGACTTGTAACGGACTGTTTTGTGGACTCTTTTGTGTTACTGTTGGGATGCATATTTCACTACTGTTTTTGGAGTTTTAGAGGAGGAATGGTGTGTATAAAAACCATATATATGTAAGTTGGTGGGCTAGTTGTTCGTCGTAACATTTCCGGGTCGTTTGACACTACTACGGTGGTCGTTTTGTGTTTGAAAAGATTGCGGTGTGTTGGGATGTTTTGTAGTATTTTGTGGTTTATATAAGGCTGGAAAATAATGTATATATGTTTTTATTGTTGTGTTCTTTTTTTTTTGGTGTTATCTTGAATTTGGAGGAAGTAAGGATAATAAGGGAGATGCTGCCCGTTTTTATACAAAATAAGCTTGTCGTTCGTTGTGCGATACTTGTACCTTTCGTAACTTAATGATAGTATTATTATCATTGTTGTAGATTAAGGTGCGAATATTCGAGTTCAACTTAGTGAGTGCAAAGATTGTGATAAGGTATGTTAAGGCACTTCCTTCTTTCTTTTGGCATGATCTAAAGTGAAATAAACGTAAACGATAAGCTATTTCATAATGAATCTACTCCTAGCAACTATGGTTGTCCATGTTGTTCTATCCTTACAAAGTTATTCTAAGAAAGTATGTATGATCCTTGAGTCCTCGTTAGTTTCATATTTATGGTATGATGTCCATAATGTTAATCGAAGGTGCAACTGCCTTACGTCACTCCAAAAGGTTTAGAGCGTGATTCTATGAGTCCAACATGCATTATATATAGTATTTATGTTACTCTACCGAGTCGTGCTATAGTCGAACGGGTATGGAACCTATTCTTCAACCACTGATCAGTTGGGTTTACCAAGCTCCACGTGGCCGGGTACGATTCTACCGAGCCTTATGATGGCCGGGTATGTTTTTACCGAGTCCTCTTCGAGGCCGGGTATGATATGATGATAATGATGCCCACAGAGGCAGATGTTTTTAAAAGATTATGTATATATATGTATCACGCATTTCATGTCACTATCTCTCAGAGAAACTCAGATGCTACAGGTTATATCTCCTACATCTCTCTTTACATTAATGTTCTTAGTTATGCTTTTCTGCCTTACATACTCAGTACTTTATTCGTACTGACGTCCCTTTTTCTTGGGGATGCTGCATTTCATGCCCGCAAGTCCCGATAGACAGGTTGATTGTCATCCTAGTAGGCTATCAGCTCAGTGGAAGGTGTTGTTGCACTCCACTTGCTCCGGAGTTTCCTATTTGGTCAGTATGATTGGGACATGAATTGACTGGTATGGCGGGACTCTTTCCCGACCTTTTTGATGTTTATGTACTCTTAGAGGTTTGTAGACAAATGTCAGGTATATGGATACTTGTATGGCCTTGTCGGCCTATGTTTTTAGTTTACAAATGGTCATGTTAGCCTTATAGGCATGTATGTCACATGTATAAGTTCTTATATCATGTTAGGTCGTCCTATGTCTAGCATTCCCTTATGTTTTATTTTGATTATGTCATGATTACCATTTTGGCACATTTACCCGTGATAGTATATTAAGAAAAATATGTTATATTGGTACTCGGTTGAGTAAGGTAACGGGTGCCCGTCGCGGCCCATAGGTTGGGTCGTGACAGTATGACCCGCATGGGTCCAAAGAATACTTAGCTTCTCTAAGATACCTGTTGACATGTTTGATGTTGGCACATTAGGCAATGACATGCGCTCTATCTTCGTGCATATTTGATCTGAATTGTAATGCTTATGTAAAATAAGTAGCCTACTCTGTGACGTCTTTTTCTCAGTTGTTTGACTTGTATGTCACCAAGTGTAGTATTGTTTAAAGAATTTCAACTATATGTGCTTGTTTGACTTGAGATTTGAACATAACCGTCTTGATTAAGTTATGTGCAATGTGTGTGTAAGGATTCATGATATCTGTGATATCCTGTTTAGTGTAGAACTCGGCTCGTGTGTTAATCGAAGCGAAATCATTAAGTTGTGCTAGTATAGGAGATGAAGTACGCGTTTATTGCTTGATCATAGAGGTGATGGTTACTTACAAATAGAATATTTTCCGTTGCTATCCCCTTTGAGCCTATAGAACTTTTCTTTGGCACCCACACTACACGGCGTATCCCTATTTTGTTATTAATTTGAGCTTGTTGGACTTTTACCTCCGAAGGCAGTTAGGCGCTAAAAGAAGTAAGGTGAGAGATTTAGTAATTAGCTTTCGAATGGAACCATGGATAAGCCCATAAAGTGCGCTAAAATCATGAAAATACCACTAGCCGATGAACCTTGATGTACGGAGTGTGTGTAGAAAAAAAAAAGAAAATTTAAACAAATAAAATAGACAAATAATGTTGATAGTCAAAAAAAAAAAAAGAAAAACACAGACCTCCTAATCTTACCAATTCGTGCTATGGGGATGTATAGTGCTTAATTGATGAAGGGGCTATGTTTTGTATGGTTTGTGGCGGGTGAATTGGTTGAGAAGAAAAAGTGCTCGATTCTTGAGTATAGTGTACTAAAGTGCTTAGGAGGGTTAGTCACTATTTCTAAATGTATCATACCCCCCTTAGCATATATTACAACCTTAAAGTCCTAATTGATCCTAGATTTGTCTAGCTTAGATTAGTAAAGATGTACACTACGGGCAAGTTTATGGTACGACCAGAGGATGCACATGAAATTCTTTGTGAGAGTGAGCAGATTTTGTTCAATTGTGTGATTTCCTGAATTTTTGTTCAATGTCATGTTTGAACGTGTGGACGATTTCTATATTCACTCTTTTGTTTGTGTGAGATCACTTGATCTCATGATGGATTGGTAATGTTGTTAACTTCTCTTGTTGGTGAGTGCGCGAGTTGAGGGTGCTTATTGGTAACAAGTTGGCTCTTAAGGTAGGGTGGTTGTGGATAGGTTGTTTGAATTTGCTTGATTGCATTGTGTATACTTTGGCATGTTTAAAAAGGGAATAATGTGAATTTCGTAGTTTCATGCTTAATTTCCGGTATCGACTATAGTCAAAATATAGAGTGTACAATTGAATTAAATTTGAATTGCTCTTTTCTAGTGAAATGTACGTCGTTGGGGTGTAGTTATAGTTCCATTGCTCGAGTGCGAGCAATAGTCTAAGTGTGGGGTGTTGATATTCGGCTTAAAGTATGTATATTTATATGCATATGGCCTTGCATTTACTCTTTTTTCGTAGAGTTTGGATGTGTAATATAATGATTTGTGCTAATTAGTGATATTCTTATGTGTAGGAATCATCCGGCGGCAATTTGGGACGAAGTTGCACGAATTTAAGCAAAAGGGGGACAAAACGAGAAAAATCCACAATGTAGAGCCACACGCAGCGTGGGGCGCTACCTGTGGCGCACAAATAGATTCTCCAAATTTCCAGCGCCCCACACTACCCTGGGCACTAGTGACGTGAAATTGTCCTATTTCAACCGGGATTGAACAGAGTAAGTTCTTGAATCCGGGCATCGAAGAATAGATTCATGATTAGGACAAACATATTCTAGTTGCCTTACTTGGTTATCTTTTGAGGAAATATACATGCGTTCTTGTCAAGTTTGATTCTGTAGACATATAGTCTTAGGTTGGATTGAATGGCGAGTGAAGCGCCAAAAGAACTTCGCGTGCATAATAAACCCTGCTAATCAACAAATTAGATAAATCAAGTGATTACATCAACCCGAAAAACGCAATAGGAGAGACGTGAATCCCATAATCCTGGAATATCCCCATCTCATTGAGTTCTTCCTAACTATTTTTTGCTCCACTTGCGATCTTATTTTCTTGCTTGCTTATTAGTTCGTAGTAATTTTGGTAACAAAAATAACTATATCTTCTTGGCACTCACTTTAGCATTAAATGTAAATATCTTAGATTGGAGAATAGTTGATCATCAATCCTCGTGGGAACGATACTTTCTCATCACTTTATTACTTGTCGACCGCGTATACTTGCATGTGCGTTTGGACCAAATAAGTTTTTGGCATTGTTGCCGGGGATTTAGAAATTAGTTATATGTCTGAAATAAGCTCTTATTTGTTTTTGTTTAAGTGTTAATCTGTTTGACTGCTTTGACTCTACAGGTGTTCACCTGAATGCTAAGAAGAAGCAACAGTTTGAACAACCTTCCTCCTCCTGATCCTGAACCCGAAAGACTTTTCCACATGTTAAGGAAGGAAGTGAAAGAAAGAGCAAGAATTTTAGAGTTGGGTATTGTAGTCGAACAACAGCCAATCGAGATGGCACAAAATTAAGAAAGATCGTTGATTAAGGCAGCAAGACCTAGTCTCTCGAACATGACTCAGGCTATCATGAATCCTAATATAATTGGACACTTTAAGCTGAAGCAGTAAATGGTGGAACTAGTTCAATCCACAGGGATATTTGTGGGGTTGTCAAGTGAACATCCCCAAAGGCATATACACAATTTCTTGGAGATTACAGATACATACAACTATCTGAACGTCTCTAAGGACTATGCCAGACTGACTTTGTTTCCCTTTTCTCTAACGGGGGAAGCAAAGGAATGGTTAAACAAAGATCCCACAAACTCGATCCACACTTGGGATGATCTGGTATGAAAACTTGTAATCATGTTTTTTCTCACTAAGAAGACAAAGGCACTAAGGAGCCAGATTCTTGGGTTTCAACAACGAGATGGTGAGACTCTTCGTCATTTTTCGGAAAGATATAAGAAACTACTCAGAGATTGCCTACACCATTGTCAGACTAATGAGGTGTTGGGACATACTTTTGTGGATGGATTAGACAATACCTCCAAATTAAATCTTGACTCATCTTGTGGAGGAAGCTGCATGCAAAAGCCATACAGTGAGATTCAGACTCTACTCACCAATTTCACTACAAATGATCATGATGCAGCAGGTTCAGAGCATGAGATATCAGCCGTGTGAGTAGATATTGCTAAACTAAACAACAAAATGGCTAGGATGGAAATGGGTCAAGGGCATCAGATGCAACAGGTTCAGAGCATGACCATGTGTTGTGAAATTTGTGGAGATGGTCATATCAGTGACCAACGTCCGGTGAATCCTGAATCTATATATTATGTGGGCCAGCAAGGTAGAGGTCCAATGAACCAGAATAATCAATATGGGAACACCTATAATCCCAACTGGAGGAATCACCTGAATTTCTCATGGGGTGGGAATCAGACAACTCAGAATCAATACAGGACTCAAAGGAACTATAATCAGCCTCAAAAGCCACCTTAACAGGTAGAAGAAAGCACTAATGATATGTTCAAAAAGTTGTTGATTGACAACCATCAACTTCGAACAGATAATCAGCAGTTAAGGACTGCATTTCGAAATATAGAGAGTCAAATTGGGCAGTTGGCTACACAAGAAAATACTCGACTTGCAGGGGCCCTTCCCAGTGATACAGATAAGAATACTCAAGTAAATGTTGTACCTTTTGAGGAATGGCAGAGAATTAGAAGAAGTCACAAAAAGAAAGAAAGAACAAGTCATTTCTAAGGGTGAATGGATCCCCAAAACTGTGGGAGGAACTGAGAAAGAAACTGAAGAAAGCAAAAAGACTCTAATTGCAAGGCCACCACCTCCTTTCCCACAATATTGAAGAAGAAATGTGATGACAAAATGTTCAACAAATTTCTTGATATGCTAAGCCAAATTAAATTGAACCTTCCATTGGTTGATGTGCTATGTGATAAGTACATAAAAGATATTGTGGCTAACAAAAAGTGGTTGACAAAGTTTGAGACAGTGGCACTTACTGAAGAGTGCATCTCAAGAATTCAAAGACAACTACCGCAAAAGGTTGAAGAATCCAGGGGGCTTCACCATACCTATTCGTATTGGTGAGGTAGATGTGGGGCGAGCACTTTGAGATTTGGGGGATAGCATAAATTTGATGCCATTATCCATTTTTCGTCAATTGGTGTTAGGATCCCCAAGGCCAACCATTGTCATGTTGCAGCTTACTGATAGATCTATTGTCCATCCCCAGGGGGAGACAGAAGATATGCTACTACAAATTCGACAATTTGTTCTTCAAGTAGATTTCATTATACTAGAAAATGAAGTTGATGAACAAGTCCCCATCATCTTGGGACGACCTCTCTTAGCCACCACTGATGATGTGATAAAATTTTGTGAATGAAAAATGATCGTCCAGGTTGATAATCTGGAAGCAGTCATTAATGTACACAGGGCAATCCAGCTGCCAAGCCACTATGAGGATCTGCTTTGATATCTGTGATTGAAAAAGAAGAAGAAGAAAATGATGTGGGTGCATATCTGGATGACTCTATTGAAAAAGAACATATGTTTTTTGATAATATTGACTTGGATGACGAGGTGAAGGAAAGGTGTATCATCTAGATGCATGTGCTTACATAAAATGAATGATCGATTTCGAGCCTCTAGATAGACTAATTGGGCCATCCCCCAAGTCGTCTATCGAAGATGATACTTAATTGGAATTCAAGCCCTTACTCTCTTATCTTGATTACGCCTATTTAGGTGTTGATGAAACTTTACCTGTTATTGTATCTTCTAACTTATCTGTTTTGCAGGAAGAAAGGCAACTTCGCGTGCTTAGAGAGCACAAGCGGGCGATTGGAGGGACCATGGCTGACATTCATGGTATTAGCCCAAAATTTTGTATGCATAAAATTCTAATGAAGGATGGGCACAAATCGAGTGTACAACACCAACGCCACTTGAACCCAGTCATGAAGGAAGTGGTAAGAAAAGAAGTCATAAAGTGGATTGATGCAAGTAGGTAAGTCCAGTCCAGTGTGTACCTAAAAAGGGTGGAATGACGGTGGTCATAATTGAAAAAATGAATTAATCCCAACTAGGACTGTCACCGGTTGGATAATTTTCATTGACTACCGGAAAAATAATGCTACTAGAAAGGATCACTCCCACCTTCCCTTTATTGATCAGATGTTAGATAGGTTGACCGAACAGGAATATTATTATTTTCTTGATGGATATTCCGGATATAACCAAATCTCAATTGCACCGAAGGACCAAGAGAAGACTACCTTCACTTGTCCTTATGGCATTTATGCTTTTAAGCGAATGCTATTTGGGTTATGCAATGCACCTCCGACTTTTTAAAGGTGCATGATGGTAGTCTTCACTGATATGGTAAAAAATTTTGTTGACGTATTTATGGATGATTTTTCAGTCTTTGGACCAGCTTTTGATGAATTCTTAACGAATTTGAGTAAAGTGTTTGCCAGGTGTGAAGAGATAAACACTTTTTGAAGTCGTATGACGAGTTGAAAAATAGATTGGTGACTGCACCAATCATCAACGCCCCAAAATAGGGAGAGTCGTTTGAATTGATGTGTGATTCTAGTGACACGGAAACCGGGGCCGTATTGGGCCAGAGGAAAGATAAAGTGTGCACTCAATTAACTGCACTAGCAAATCTCTAAATCCAGCTCAAATAAATTACACAGTCACAGAAAAAGAGTTGTTAGCGGTAGTATGGGCGTTTGACAAATTTAGGGCCTACTTGGTGGGAACTAAAGTCATCGTCTACACAAACCATGCAAACATCATGTATTTGTTTGAGAAAAAGGATGCTAGGGCTATACTAATTCGTTGGGTTCTTCTCTTGCAGGAATTTGACATAGAAATCAAAGATCGAAAAGGGACAGAAAATCAGGTGGCGAATCATTTGTCGCACTTGGAAACCGGCGCACATATTTAGGAAGGGGGAGAAATTTAGGAAAGCTTTCATGATGAGTATTTGTTGTCCATCACAGCTGGCGCAGACCCATGGTATGCTGACTATGTGAACTTCATTGTAATTGGGGTGACTCCGTCAGAGTTATCGCCGGATGGTAAGAAGAAATCCATGCATGATATGAGGCTTTATCTATGGGATGAGCCATTTTTGTTTAAGAGGTGTGCAGATCAGGTGGCATGCTTATGTTTTCCTGAGGAGGAAATGGAGGCAATTTTACATGATTGTTATGCATCACCATATGGGGGGCACCATGGTGGAGACAAAACGGCTGCAAAGGTGTTGCACTCGGGATACTATTGGCCTAAGTTATTCAAGGATGCACATGGTTTTGTTAAAAGGTGGGATAGGTGCCAGAGGACGGGAACAATTTCGAGAAGGCATGAGATGCCATTGAAGGGCATAGTGATAAGTAGATTTTGACTAATTATTTGCACTATTTTACTTTCGTTTTAGCTCAAAATTTCTTAAAGGTATTCCCGAAAACTGATGAAATGTTCTTTCTTTCATGAATGTTGGAATACGATTCAAAGAGATGAAAATCAACTCAAGAAGGAGTAATTTTGGACAAGGACTAAAACAAAGCAAAAAAGAGCAAAGTGCGGACCACACAATATTGAGTGCGACTGCAGACTATGAAGAACCTCTGATAGATTTCCTTTTCAAAGTGCGGACCGCACAATTATTGTGCGGCCGCAGAAGATGAGGTTCAGATATATAGGAGTCTGGGTCCATGAATAAGTGCGGACCACACTATTATTGTGCGGCCGCAGAATTTAAGAGTGCAGCCGCACTCAGTGTGGTGCCTAATGGGTAGCTAATTTCTTAGCTAGGATTGTGACCCAACCCTAGTGTGGTGCCTAATGGGTGTTTAATTTAGGGCTTGTTTGTGATTGGGTAAGTGATATTTAGCCTAGTTTTTGCTTCAATTTTAGATTAAATGGTTGCAAACATTGATTCAAGCCTAATTGACCTAGTCTCTACTTGAGAAAGAGAGACTAAGTCTAGGAAAACTAGGCTGACAAGAAATTGGGGTGAACTCAAGAAATTGATAGCCCCAATTAAAGGGTCGAATCTAGAGATAGTAAGACCCGACTTGAGCATCTATCACTTGTTTAGTGAATTACCCATTTGTACTTGAGAAAGCTAAATTGGGCAAAACCACTCTAACTACCAAGAGGTATTGAGTGGGTAATCGCGTGTGATTGCTATATTACACCCCGATCAACCAAACCTTCCCTAAAGCCCACAATCCGTTAGGTAACCACCTAGGTGGAAGTCACGGCCCTGGATCCTTTATAAAGTTGAAAAACAACAACACCAAAAATATCGTTCTATAATTTTTCATTTACAAACAATAGTATCGATTTTGGAAGTAGAAAGAAACAATCAAATATGTGGAAGTGCAATTTGGGCACTTCATACACCTAGTCTAAGTATATACCCAATCCAATATAAGCTCTCTGAGGAATCGACCCCGACTCAAGTTGGGTAATTATAATTGCGTCGACCGCTTCACAATCCCAATTAGTGGTGTGAATTTGGGCGACATCACATACTTGAGTTGAAATCTTTGATGTTTGGGGAATAGACTTCATAGGGCCGTTTCCTGCATCAAAATGGCCATCGATACATCTTGTAGTTGACTATGTGTCAAAGTGGGTTGAGGCTATGGCTTTGCCTACGAATGATGCTAAAGTTGTGGTCAGCTTTGTGAAGAAAAATATTTTCACTAGAATCAGGACTCCGCGTTCTTTGATCAGTGATGGAGGTACTCACTTTTGTAACAAACTGTTGGGAAACCTCTTAGCTAAGTATGGGGTTAGACACAAGGTCGCAACTGCTTATCATCCACAAACCAGTGGTCAAGTTGAGGTCCCAAATAGGGAGGTGAATCAAATTTTGGAGAAGACAGTGAGCGCAAGTAGGAAGGATTGGGCTAGAAAGCTAGATGGAATTCTATGGGCATATGGCATGGCACTTTCATGTTTGAGCTTGATCACAAGGAATATTAGGAAATGAAGAAGCTCAACTTGGATATGGATCTGGTTGGGGGAAACAGATGTTGCAACTAAATGATCTCGAAGAGTTTCGACTGCACGCATATGAGAATGCGAAGATGTATTACAAAGAGATGGCATGACAAACACATTGTGCATGGTGTGTTCAAAGTCGTTCAAGCCGTTCTCTTGTTCAATTATAGGTTGAAGCTCTTTTTTGGGAAGCTCAAGTCAAGATGGTCGATTCCATTTGAATTAGTGCTAGTTACAAAGCATGGAGTTGGTGAGCTAACGGATCATGAAAGTAATGGCACTTTTTTAGTTAATGGGTAGCGAGTAAAACAATATTGGGGTGGTGGCGTACGTCGTCTCAAAACTTTGATAGACTTGGTGGATGCATGAGTGAACGTATTTCGTCGTGCCGCGACGTTAAATCATGCACTTGTTGGAGGCAACCCAATTTTTAGTGCTTTCGAAGCTTAGCTTTGCATTTTTTTTATTAGTCAGAGTGGACTAGATTTTTTGTTTTCTTTGTAGTCATAGAAATCATAGGTAGGAAACGTGTGGGGTGTGTATAATGGATGTACTAAGTTTGGGTTGGTGGGGTTGTTTATTCAAAAACCATCGAAAACTAGCGCCTAGACCAGCGCCCCATGGTGCCTGTGGCGGACATTACAAAATCAAAAACAACCCCAGTGCCAGGCCTAGCACGACGTACTGGCCTAGGGGGTCATGTACGATTATTTAATTTCTTTTTTTTTCGTTTTACTCCTTGTATTAAACCCATAAATAATTAAACCGACCCGGATACCCGTTTATCCTCACCTCCTAACCCATACCCATTACCTAATCTAATAAAAATAAACCTAAGTACAACTTCCCTCTCCTCTCTCTAAACCCGCGTCTCTCTAGTCTCTTTCTCACTCGCTTCCCTCTTCCTCTCTCTCTCAAGTTCTTCATTTTTGCTTTTCATCTCAAAAACTCACAGGTTTCTATGGCTCGTGACAGTGCTACCAAGGGAAAAGGAGTGGATAAGTCCTCTACTATTTCTCCCCTCCCAAAAAACGCAAGCACGGTGAATGATCATCTCAGCAAGCTACAGGGAAGCAGGTTGCTAGCGGGTCGAGGAAGGCACCATCGGAACCACGACCTTATTTGGATCTAGTTCGTGAGTATGCCATCCAATGGTATCATACCTTTGTGCCATATGGGCGGTACGGTTCCAAAATGGGAATTAATGTGAAAACTCTGGAAAAGAACTTCCCAGATGTGCTTTCCCGGCTGAGATAAATGAAGATGGATAAGTTCCTAGAGTGCCCGAGACATGAAAATTTGAGCATGGTGAGGGAACTCTATGCAAATTGGATTGGGGACATGTTCATGTCATGAGTCCACGGAAAGGATTTGTCATTGGATAGAGATTCCATATACAAATTCTTGGGAGTTGATAGCCCTAACCCGCGGAGGCTGCAAAAGTTTGTCAAATGCCCAAGCTACCAGTCTATACGTCACACTCTATGTTGCGTCGATTCTAATGCAAAGTGGACACGGACTAAAGGGGATGTCCATCTTGAGATGATCCATTTATACTTTAACAAGACTACCAAGGTGTGGCAAAACTTTGTGCAGGCCAGACTGATGCCAGTTGAGCACAATATTGAATGCACTTGAGCCCGAGTGTGTTTGATATTTTTTCTAATGATTGGGCGACCATCAATATGAGTGAGATCATGTTAGGGGAGATGATCTACACCCCCTTTGGGAAAAAATTCAAAAGATTCATCTTTGGCAACCTATTAACGCAGTACATGCTTCCCCTGAGGTACCATAGTACCCCGGCTATGATGAGGTGGTGGAGGAACCAAAGGGGTTGAATGACATCACTTCCTTATTGAAATCTACATCAAAGCTAAGCCGGGTGGCATGAAATGAGAGGGACAAAAACTTCAACAAGTATCTATATAGCTCCCTGAATGTGAGAGCAAGTTGGGGGTGACGGATGAGGAGCGTATACATCTACACAATGATCTATACAGTTCTTCCAAGGAAATATTGGGGATCGCACCTGGCAGCCCCATTCACCCTCAGAAGATGAGAACACCCACAAAGGCTCGGATGATGAGGATGAGATTGGTGATGAAGTCACAGGACCCATGGATTTGGTGCCCTTGGGAACGGATAATGATGATGAGCTCGGAGCTGCGGTTGGTGGGCATTCTGAGAAAGAAGGATCTGAGTATGACCCGCATGGGTCCGACTAGCAGGGAGTTCTTTTTTCCACCTTAATTTTTTTTGAATTTTTTTATACATCAAGGACTATGCATTATCTAAGTGTGGGGTGGGGGAATTACTTCCTGACTTGTACAACAACAACAACAACCCAGTATAATCCCACCACTGGGGTCTGGGGAAGGTAGAGTATACGCAGACCTTACCCCTACCCCAAAGGGGATAGAGAGGCTGTTTTCGGGAGACCCTCGGCTCAGAGACAATGGATATGTGACAACAAAATCCGAAAAATAATATCAGCAACATGAGAGACAACAAATAAATGGAAAAGCAATAACACAAATATTATGCAAAAGGTATGTTCAGTTTTCAATTTTTTTACAACTTCCTGACTTGTAATTGTATAAAAATGTTAATTCTCAAACTTTTTTTTAGTTTAGAACTCACGTAGTCTAATTAGTTAGTAGTAGTTGTGAAAAAATGAAAATAGAAAAATAAATCAGAAAAAGCTCACTTTTCCCGACAATGAATCTTTTGGACAGTTTTCTTGAGGGATTTAAGTCAGATTAAAATAATACCAACAAGATTTTCTTTTGTTTTTGTTAGGATAGTTAGGTACTATCCCTTAGTTTTTATTTGGACGCTGGTTCTTTTCAAAAGGCGTAGCTTGAATCGGGTGTTTGTTTTTATTTTTTAGGAGTAAGATGGGAAGAAAAGTGAGTTGTTATGAGATACTTGTTGACATGTATGGTGCTGGCACATGAGGAAATGGCATGCGCTTTGTCTCCATGCATATTTGATCTGAATTGTAATTCCTATGTAAAATAAGTAGCCTACTTTGTGACGCCTTTTTCTCAGTTGTTTGACTTGTATGTCACCAAGTGCAGTATTGCTTAAAATTATTCAACTATATGTGCTTGCTTGACTTTAGAGTTGAACATAACCATCTTGATTGAGTCATGTGCAATGTGTGTGTAAGGACTCATGATATTCTATGCTATCCTGTATAGTTTAGAACTTGCCTCGTGTAATAATCAAAGTGAAATCGGTAAGTTGTGCTAGTCTAGGAGATGATGTAGGCGTTTCTTTCTTGATCATAGAGGTGCTGGTCACTTACAAATAGAATTTTCCTGTTGCTAGCCCCTTTGAGCCTATAATCCTTTTCTTTGAAACCCACACTACAAGTCGTATCCCTATTTTGTTCTTAATTTGAGCTTGTTGAACCATTACCTCCGAAGGCACTTAGGCGCTAAAAGGAAGTAAGGTGAGAGCCATCGAAGGGCCCATCAGGTGTGCTAAATTCGTCAAAAATATCGTTAGCCGATGAACCTTAATGTATGGAGTGTGTGTATAAGAGAAAAAAGAAAGTTTCAAAAAATAAAATAGACAAATAATGTTGATGGTCAAAAAGAAGAAAAATACACACCTCCCACTCTTACTAATTGGTGAGTGCGCGAGTTGAGGGTGCTTAGTGGTAACAAGTCAGCTCTTGAGGTAGGGTGGTTGTGGATAGGTTGTTTGAATTGGCTGAATTGCATTGGGTATACTTGGGCATGTTTAAAAAGGGAAGAATGTGAATTTCGTAGGTTCATGTCTGATTGCCAGTATCTTCGGCTTAAAGTATGTATATTTATATTCATATTGCCTCGCATTTGATTCATGTTTTGTAGATTTCGGATATGTAATGTAATGATTTGTGCTAATTAGTGGTATTTTTATGTGTAAGAATCATCCGGATGCAATTTGGGATGAAGGTGTGCGAATTGAAGCAAAAAGGGGGACAAAACAAGAAAAATCCACAATGTAACGCCACAGGAAGCATAGGGTAGTACATGTGGCTCACAAAACGTATTCTCCAAATTTCCAGCGCCATGGTTAGCACCCCACGCTACCCTAGGCGTTGATGACATAAAGTTTTCCTATTTCATCCAGGACTTGGTTATTTGGACCCCAAGACGCCCCTTACTCGTATAAAAGAAAACCTAAACCTATTTTGGCAAAGGGCGGCGTGACTTTGAGAGAGAAACACAAGTACGAAACACTTGGGAGCACAAAATTAACCAATTCTTCCATTCTTCTTCTTGTATTCATAGCTTTTTATGTTTCAAAATAATATTTTGATGTTTCTCTTGACTTAATCATAGTAATTTTTCTATTTAATCTTGCACTTAATTATTCTATTATGTAGCTAACAATAGAGTACTATATATAAATTTATAGTTGAACTCGAAAGTGGGAACTATAGATTGCATATAGGATTGAATAGAGTAAGTTCTTGAATCCGGGCATCAGAGAATAGATTCGTTATTAGGATAGACATATTATAGCTGCCTTACTTGGTTGTTTTTGCAGGAAATACATATGCGTTCTTGTCAAGTTTGATTCTATAGACATAGCCTTAGGTTGGTTTGAATAGGCGAGCGAAGCGTCGAAAGAACTTCGCGAGCATAATAAACCCTGCTAATCAATAAATAGACAAGTCAAGTGATTACATCAACCCAAAAAACGCAATAGGAGAGACATTAATCCCATAACCCTAGAATATCCCCATGTCATTGAATTCTTCTAAAGTGTTTGTTGGTTCTACTTGCGATCTTATTTTCTTGCTTGCTTATTAGTTCGTAGTAATTTAGTTATAAAAATCACAATCATCTTCTTCACACTCACTTGAGCATTAAATATATAAATAGCTTAGATTGGAGAATAGTTGATCATAAATTCTCATGAGAACGATACTTTCTTGTCACTTTATTACTTGTCGACCGCGTATACTTGCGTGTGCTTTTGGACTCAACAATGATATTAAGTTGTTTTGACTAGATTTGAGTTGCTCGATGGCTGATTTATATGGGAAGGGATTTTTGGAGTATTGATTCTCGTGTTTTGAGGTAAGTAACATATCTAATCTTGGTTTGAGGGGTAATTATCCCTGTGAACTATGATACCTGAGATTTTTTGGGGATGCCACACATGCTAGGTGATGTGTGTGTGTGCATATACCGCGATGTTGATGATCCGGGTAGACTTTAGGCTACTATTATACTTGGTTTCTTTCATGCCTCATTATATCCCTATTTTTTATACTTGTATGAGCATTTGAGTTATGTTTCATGTTAAAAACCATGTCTATGCTATGTACTTACTTGTTTGAGACATGATAGGGATAGTCTTGTTGTTTTGAGTTGTTTGACTTAATTGTAGTCATATTTTTAGTGATAATTCCTCATTTGCATGTTATATCTCAGTATTTGTACATTATTTGTTATTTATATCACATGTTGTTGTTGCCTTCTATATGTGTTACTGTTTGGGATGAGTTCTATGAGATGTGAGCCATTGAGACTTGAGCGGTTCATGACTGGTGTAGGACATAGAGCCATGTTATGAGTTATATATTGAACGGGTTTCACGCCACAACAGATTGATATTTGGATCGGGTTGCACGCTGCAACGGTTATATTGATTACTAATTAGCGTTTGGGCCAGAATCCACCCCGTTAGAGTCTGATATAACAGTAAGTTATATATATATATATATATATATATATATGCTTTGGTGAGGGGAATTTTTGTGAGGAACACGTACAATATTGAGTGTGGTTGTATGTGTGATGGTGAGGGACATTCGTGTCATGTATCGTGAGTGTGATGAGAGTGAGTGTACTTGATGATTTCATTCTGATGTTGTTATGTTATTGACTTGACATGTAGGCATAGAGATGTATTTTCCTTATGATAGATGCTAAACAAAATGTCAAGCATGGAAAATAACAATTTCATTGATGAACTCACATTTTAGAAATTTTGGTGAAAGATTAGGCTTGATTATTATACTTGAAAAACATGTCTAATTTTCCTTAATTATGAAACCGCTAAACATGATATCTTTTGAGTTATTTGCTTCCACTGTCTTCACTATATTATGAGTTTTTATTGATTATTGGTGTTAGACCCTGACTTTCTTCCAAGTTCGTCATTTCTTTTAGCCCGAGGTTAGGTTTGTTACCTATAGAGTACATAGGATCGATTGAACTCATTCTACACTTCGTATTTTTTGTACAAATCCAGGTACTTCCGGGTACGGTGATTGCTAGAGTTCGCACCGGTAATAACTTCTAGAGACTACGAGGTAGTTGTTATGTCGTTGGCAAACCTTGAAGTTCTCTTCCTTTTATTTTTGATATCTTTGTTCTATTGTTAAGACATTTTTGTATAGAGAATATGGCCATGTATTTTGAAATTTTGTAGTAACCATGTACTCATTGACACCAGATTTTTGGGATGGTTGTAGTTGTGTTATCGTTGTTTTGTCAGATATTTCATGATAATTTTGTTGTTGAGATTATTAAGTTCTATTTATTGAGTTTATTGTTATTGTGAAATTGTTTGCTTTCCTAGCATGCAGTGTTAGGTGTCGTAACAGCTCTGGTAGGAGATTGGGTCATGACAAATTGGTATCAAAGAATTAGGGTGCCTAGGTCTCGCGAGTCATGAGCAAGTTTATTAGAGTCTTGCGGATTTGTACGGAGACGTCTGTACTTATCTTCGCAAGGCTGCCAATCTATTAAGAAACTTCACTTCCTTGCATCCTTGTCGTGTGAATGTTGTAGTTTCGAAGTTTGAATCTTTACTTTTCTATTCTCTCACAGATGGTGAGGACACGTTCAGCTGGATCGGTGGGCAGGCACCATTGCTACTGGACACGACCGCGAGAAGCCGGGGTTGAGGTAGATGTCGAGGTGGGGCTCGCACTGTAGTTGGAGTAGCACTTGTGGAGCCACCAATTGCTGCAGTAGAGGAGCAAGTTCTGGATAGTGTTGAGTCGGTAGGACTAGCTTAGACACTGGTGGTGCCTATTGTTATACCTAATCTTAAGGAGACTTTGGCTCAGATATTGAGTGTGTATACGAGCTTGACTCAGGCGGGTATGATACCAGTTGTACCAGCTACTTCACAGGCTGGTGGAGGAGCCCAGACTCTCATCGCCCGTACATCGGAGCAGCTAGCCCAGGGTTATCAGACACCAAGGGTGTTGCCAGTTTAGCCAGTTTTTGCTGCTCGGGCCGAGGTTGGTCCATCTATGACTGATGAGGAGTAAAGAGGTTGGAGGATATCAGAGGCTTAATCCTCCTGAGCTCAGTGGAAAAGACAGAGGATGCTCGGGGTTTTCTTAATCGGTATCATCAGATTCTTTGCACAACGGGTATTGTGGATACTAGTGGAGCTTCATTTACTACTTTCAACTGACAGAGGAATCTTACAGATGGTGGAAGGCCTATGAGTTGCAGGCCAGCTAGCACAGCATCACATACATGTCATCAGTTCTAAATTCTCTTCTTAGAGACGTTTTTCCTACAAACTCGCAGAGAGGAGTTTTGTAGGGTGTTTGAGTAGCTACGCTAGGGGGATATGATTGTGACCTAGTATGAAATGATATTCGTGGATTTAGCATGTCATCTAGTATGGTTAGTTCCCACCGAGAGAGAGAGGATCATGATTTTCATCGATGGCCTCAACTACGGGCTACGTTACAGTTTAGTTAATTAAAAGGCCGAGATGATGTTAGGTTTAACCAAGTGGTTGAGATTTCTAGGCTATTGGAGTATGTTAGCAGGCTTGAGTGAGAGGAGTGGGAGGGAAGAGACCCCGTGGTTCAGATGGTTTTGTGGTACCTCGTTGGCGGTCAGTCACATCACAATAGAGGTTGTCCTCTTAAATCCTCTTAGGTACAGCGTCAGATTTCTCGTGGTTCATCACCTTGCCATAGTTCATAAAGTTCTCTTCCAATTAAGTCATCCTTCAGTGCACTTCCAGCTTAGGGCTCTTATCACACTCCATCGGTTTAGGGTTCATCAGTATCGGCTTTTCCGGCTGTTATTCTGGCTCAGGGGGTCTGATTCAGGCCCCATTGTCATCCCTAGTTCAAGGTTGTTACAAGTGTTGGGAGTTGGGGCATGTGAGGAGGTATTGCCCCCGTTTTCTTAGATTTCCCATTCAGTATGGAGGTCAGACTATGGCTCCTACACTAGTTGCTACACCTTCTGGTCAGCAAAATCGGGGTGGAGATCGTATAGGGTGAGGCCTCCCTAGAGGGGAAGGTCCGTCAGGTAGTGGGCAGGCTCATTGTTACGCATTTCCCCGTCCCTCCCCCCCCCCCCCCCCAGGCAAGAGGAAGTTTCTTCAGATGTCGTGATCACATGTATGGTTTTTGTGTGCCACATGGATGCTTTAGTATTATTTGACCCTATTTCCAATTACTCTAATGTGTCATCCTATATGGATCGTTATTTTGCTATGCCTCATGATTCTTTAGATATGCATGTTCATGTGTCTACACATATGGGTCATTCTATTATGGTGGATCATGTATATTAGTCATGTGCGGTTACCATTGGGGTTTATAAGACTAGGGTTGACTCTTATTTCTCAGCATTGTTGATTTTGAGGTGATTTTACGTATGGATTGGCTATCTCCGTACCATGTTATTATTGATTTTCACGCTAAGATTGTGACACTGGAAATACAGGGTTTGCCTAGGTTGGAATGGAGAGGTTCACTTAACCACATTCCTAGTAGAGGGATTTCCTATTTGAAGGTTCAACGGATGATTGAGAAGGGGTGTTTGACATATTTGGCTTTTGTGAGGGATGTTAGTGTTGATACTCCTATTGTTGAGTCAGTTCCAGTAGTGAGGGAGTTCCCAAATGTGTTTCATGTAGACCAGTCAGGCATGCCCACCCGATAGAGATATTGATTTGGTACCAAGAATTCAGCCCATCTCTATTCCACCGTATCGCATGGCACCAGTAGAGCTGAAGGAGTTGAAGGAATAGTTATAGGAGTTTCTTGATAAGGGTTTCGTCAGGCCTAGTGTGTCACCTTGGGGTGCACTGATGCTATTTGTGAAAAAGAAGAAGGATGATTCTATGAGGATGTGCATTGGCTATAGGCAGTTAAACAAGGTTACTATCAAGAACAAGTACGCACTACCGCATATTGATAATTTGTTTGGCCAACTTTAGGGTGGTAGGGTATTCTCAAAGATTAACTTGAGATAGGGTACCATCAGTTGAAAATCCGGGTTTCAGAAATTCTGAAGACGGCATTCAGGACCTGTTATGGTCACTATGAGTTCTTGGTAATATTTTTTGGAATGACCAATGCACCAGCAGATTTTATGCACTTGATGAACATCGTATTTTAGCCCTATCTTGATTCTTTTGTCATAGTTTTCATTGATAATATATTGTTGTATTCTCGCAGCCGGGAGGAACATGAGCAGAACTTGAGGATCGTGCTCTAAACTTTGAGGGAGAAGAAGTTATATGTTAAATTATCCAAGTGCGAGTTTTGGTTAGACTCGATGGGATTCTTGGGCCATGTAGTGTCCAGCGAGGAGATTAAGGTGTATCCGAAGAACATTGAGGCAATTCAGAGTTGGCCGAGATTGTCTTCTGCTACTAAGATCCGGAGATTCCTTGGGTTGTCTAGGTATTATCGTCATTTTGTGGAGGGGATTTTATTTATAACAGCCGTATTGATTAGATTGACCCAGAAGGTTGCCCCATTCAGGTAGTATGATGAGTGTAAGGAGAGCTTTCAGAAGCTCAAGACTGCCTTGACTACAGCTCCAAATCTGGTTTTGCCTTCGGGATTGGGTTATTATACAGCCTATTGTGATGCTTCACATATTGGCATAGGGTGCATGTTGATGGCGGAGGGGGGAGTGATTGTTTATGCTTTGCGTCAGTTGAAGCCCCATGAGAAGAACTACACAATACATGATTTGGAGTTGGCAACCATTATTACGCGCTCAAGATTTGGAGGCATTATCTTTACTGTGTGTCTTGCGAGGTGTTTATAGATCACAGGAGTCTACATCACTTATTCAAAAAAAAAGATCTAAACTTGCGGCAACGGAGGTGGTTAGAGCTACTAAAGGACTATGATATCACCATTCTTTATCATCCGGGGAAGGCCAATGTGGTGGTCGATGCATTGAGTAGGAAGACTGAGAGAATAGGGAGTCTTGCTTTTATTCTAGTAGGAGAGAGATTGTTAGCTTTAGATGTTCAGGTTGTGGCCAACCGGTCCGTGAGGACGGATATTCCGGAGCCTAGTAGAGTTCTTGATTGTGATGTATCATGGTCTTATTTGTTTGAGCATATTAAGGTGTTTCAGTATGATGATCCCACTTGCTTATCTTAAAGGACACAGTACAGCACAGTGATGCCAAGGAGGTTACTATTGGCGATGATGAGGTATTGAGGCTTTAGGGTCGTATTTTTGTGCCTAATGCGGATGGGTTGCCTAAGTTTTTACTTGAGGAGGCCCATAGTTCGTATTCCATTCATTCGGGTTCCGCAAAGATGTACCATGACTTAAGGCATCATTATTGGTGGTGGAGGATGAAGACGAATATTGTTGAGTATGCTGCTCGGTGTGGGTTATTAAGGACAGATTGACTAAGTCTGCACACTTCCTTCCAGTCATGACTACCTACTCTTCAGAACAGCTGGCTCAGATTTATCTCTGTGAGATTGTTTGCCTTTATGGTATGCCTGTGTCTATTATCTTGGATCAAGACACGCAGTTTACATTGCATTTTTGGAGAGAAATGCAGTGTGAGTTAGCCACACATGTCGAGCTGAGTACAACATTTCATCCCTAGATAGAAGACAGTCCAAGCGTAGTATTTAGATATTGGAGATATGTTACGAGCATGTGTCATTGATTTCTGAGGATCATGGATCAGTTTCTACCATTAGCAAAGTTCGCCTACAAAAACAGCTATCAGTCGAGTTTCCAGATGGCTCCATATGAGACCTTATATGGGAGGTGATGTCATTCTCCAGTTGGTTAATATGAGCCTGGAGAGGATAGGTTGTTGTACACTTATTTGGTATGTGATGCGTAGGAGAGGGTAAAGTTGATTTCGAAGTGGCTTCATACAGCATAGTCCAGGCAGAAGAGTTATGCGCGCGAGAAGGATCGTGATGTGGCTTATATGGCGGGTAAGAAGTTACTGCTCAGAGTTTCACCTATGAAGGGTGTAAGAGGTTTGGGAGGAAGGTCTAGTTGAGCCCTAGATATATTGGTCCTATTGAGGTGCTAAAGAGAGTTAGATATGTGGCCTACAGACTTGCCTTGCCACCCAGTTTATCAGGAGTTCACCCAATATTTTATGTTTCCATGCTCTGGAAGTATTATGGGGATCCGTCACATATTTTGGACTTTAGCATGGTGTAGTTGAACGGGTATTTGGCTTATGATGTGGAGCCAGTGGCCATTTTGGACTGGCAGGTTCGAAAGTTGAGATTGAAAAATATAGCATCAGTGAAGGTTCATTGAAGAGGTCAGCCAGTTGAGGAGGCTACTTGGGAGACCGAGTAGGAGATACGGAATAGATATACTCACCTTATTGAAACCCCAGGTAAGGTTCTTGACTCGTTTGAGGACGAAGTTTGTTTATGAGGGGGAGAATGTAACGGCATGGCTGATTGTTTTAAGTATTTTAGTCTCGTTCCCCCTATTGATGCTTTACATATGTGTATTTGTAATTATGTGACTTGCCGGGATGGTTGTCTTGGTTTCAGGAAAGTTTTGATTTTAGTTGGGACACTTAGTCCCTTGGTGGAAGGGCTTAAGTTGCAAGAGTTGATCGGAGTTTGACTTTTATGTAGCCGATTCCGGAATGGTGTTGTGATAGTTTCAATAGCTTCGTATGGTGATTTTGGACTTCGCATGTGTCTGCATTTGGGTTTGGAGGTTACTATGTCATTTTGGCTTGAATTGGCGAAAGCTAGAAAGTCAAAGGTTTGGAAGGTTGATAGGTTTGACTGAGAGCTGACTTTAATATCGGATTCAGATTGTAATTCTAGGAGCTGGAATAGTTCTGGTGTGTCATTTGGGACTTGTATGGAAAATTATATGTCAGTCCGAGTTGATATGATATGGTTCGGCATGAGTTTTGGAAGTAGAAAATTCATTAGATTTCAATTGAGGTACGATTCATAGTTTTGATATTTCTTTTTGTGATTTGAGGTCCCGAGTAGGTCTCTGTTATGTTTTGGGATTGGTTGGTGTGAATGGACGGCGTCCCGAGGGGCTCGAGAGTATTTCGTGTTGGTTTGGATCACTTTATACTATGTTGGCAATGCTGATGAACTTCTGAGTTCTGGTTCTTTCGCACCTACAATGGATGGGCCGCAGGTGCGAGTCCGCACATGCAGTCTAGGAACCGCAGAAGCGGAATTTGGCTAGAAGAGCATGGGGCCGCACATGCAGAAGGCGTAGCATAGAAGTGGGGCTGCACCTGCACTAGGGGATCGCAGAAGCGCGTGCGCAGCTGCGAGGAGATTGCCCACATAAGTGGTAGGTTTGGACTTAAGTGGAACTCGCATATGTGAGTTTTTTACCACAAATGCGGAATCGCTGGTCAAACTTTATGTTTCGAAGGGTTTGGTCATTTTTCATTATTTGGAGTTGTGAAGTTGGGTTGGAGGCGATTTTTGGGAGACTTTTCACTACAATTGAAGAGACAAGTGACGTTTACTTAATTTTGATGTTAGATATTGATTACCCATGAATAATATACCTTGTTTATGTGAAATAAAGGTAAATTTTGGGATTTTTTACTATGATTTTTTAGAGTAAAAATTAGATAATTTGAGTGTTGATTTATGGTTGGATTTGGTTGAAACACATAAATTTGGACTCGTATCGAAATAGGTGTTAGAAATTTATGAGTTTGGTCAGGTTTCGGAATGGATGTTTGGAATTTGTGAGTTTGGTCGGGTTTCGGGGTGCAGTTCTGGGTTGACTTTGCATATTTGAATCAAGATCTTAGCTTTATTTTTTTGGGTTGTTTCCTACGGCTCCTATTGATGATATTAAGTTGTTTTGACTAGATTTTAGTCATTTAATGGCCGATTCGCATCGGAAGGGCTTTTTGGAGTGTTGATTCCCGCATTTTGAGGTAAGTAACATATCTAAACTTGGTTTGAGGGTAATTATCCATGTGAACTATGATAATTGAGATGTTTTGGGGGTGTCGCACATGCTAGGTGGCAAGAGTGTGTGTGTACACTGAGGTGTTCATGATACTGGTAAACTTTAGGCTACTATTGTACTTGGGTGTTTCGTGCCTCATTATATATGTATTTTCTCTACTTGTATGAGCATTTGACCTATGGTTAGTGTTAAAAATAATGTCTAGGCTATGTACTTATTTTTCTAGGCTATGTACTTATTCGTGCCAAATCCTCAATATAAATTGTCTCTTGACTTCACTATCTTTTTTTTATTATTATTTACTTTCTACTTTTCTTTAGCTTAGCATTTTCTGAAATTAAACAAGTTCTCGATTTTTTGTTTTGTTTTCCAAGTTCTCAACTTCTCATGATCTCTACTTGTAAGAGAAGGACACATGCAATGAGATTTTTATGTAAATTTCCTCATTTGTTGATGGCATAGTGATAGGTTATATGCATACTTGTTATGTTTTGATGATCTAACAAACTTAATGATAAGAACTAGATAAGGAACCTGATACACATCCTCAATTGCGTAAGAATAACAAGTCTCAAGATGGGGACGTGAATCAACTCTTCAGAGTCAAAGAAATAATAGAGGGAACAGATGGACACCAGTTCCCTTGGTGACTGTACCAGTCAACCCCAATAGTTGTAAAGTTACTTCCTACACATGCAACAGTGCAAACAGTGCAGCAGTCAACTTTATTGGGAATGACCTTGTACCAAACACGCTTGCATCATTCAAGTGATGTCACCTATATAATATTAACATTGAAGCAAAGGAAAAACATCACTTGAACATTGAAGAATCCATCCAGCATTCTCTCAAGTGTGTGTGTCAATCCTGCAAGCGATTCTCAAGGTTATCTAGAACAAACAGTAACATAACAAAGGACCAATTCCCTATATTGAGTCATTACATGTCCTTAGTTTTGTTTCACCTTTGTTAAAGTACTTTACTTGTAATTCCTACTTAGCGTAGTTAGAAGCATTTTGTAGGAAACTTTTGAAAAATCATAAACCTTGTGTTTGTGTCTTGGCTAGAGTTAGTCGAGTTGTAAGCTTTGTAATAAAGTTATCACAAAGGGGATTGTAATAGAGTTGTTACAAGTTAGTGAAGGATTAAGAGGTTAATTCCTAGGTTACAATAGGTTGTAATCTGAAGTTTGCTCAAGTAGTGAAGTTGAAATCCTTCAGGGGTACGTCGTGATTTTTAATCCTGTGAGCTGAGAGTTTTTCACATAAAATTTCATTGTGTTATTTACTTACTATGGTGTGCGTGTGTTCTGTGGAAACTGACAAAGAACCTGGTTCTCAATATAGTTTGGTGGACCCTTGGTTTCTATCAATTTGTATCAGAGTAGGTTCTTTCTATCAGGCTAACACCTAGAAAGGATCCTCATGGATGCTCCACCAAACTTTGAATAAGATCAATCTACCTACAGACCACCAAGATTCATTGGCCAATACTATAGATGGTGGAAGACAAGGATGTATGATTTTATCATGGATGAAGATTCAGAGCTATGGAATATTATATGTGATGAACCCTCTGTCCCTACGAAGACCACTGGTGGCCCAACAGTAATAGTTCCCAAAACAAGAAAGGAATTCAACAATGTTGATCGCAAGGCCATAGAGAAGAACTTTCGAGCAAAAATAATCCCCGTATGTGGTATTGGACCCGACAAATACAACAGGATTTCAGCATGTCAATCCGCTAAGGAGATCTGGGAAGCTCTCCAAATAGCTCATGAAGGGACAACTCAAGTCAAGAAGTCAAAGATTGGTATGTTATCCACAGAGTTTGAGCTCTTCAGGATGAAGGATGATGAGTCCATTCAGGACATGCACACTCGCTTCACTCTATCATCAATGAGCTCCATTCTCTAGGAAAAATTATTCCAAGAAACAAACTTGTCAGAAAAATACTTAGCATATTACCCGGTTCCAAGGAATGCAAAGTAAATGTTATCACATAGGCAAAGGATCTACAGAAGCTGAGCATTGATGAACTCATTGGGAATCTGAAAACTTATAAAATAAAAAAAATGAAGGACAATGAGAAAAGAGATCCCAAAAGGTAGAAGAACCTAGTCCTCAAGACAGACAACAATGAATCAAGTGGTGAGGATGATGATATGGCTTACATGTCAAAGAGATTTCAGAAAATGGTTCGTAGAAATGGAGGTATTCCAAAGCGGGGCAGCTCCAGCAAGAAAAGAGGCTATGAACTATGTCATAAGTGCAGGAAGTCAGGACATTTCATCAAATATTTGCCTCTCCTCAAGAAATATCAAGACAAACACAACACAGACAAAGCAGCTAAGAGGAGTCAGGTTCCTGAAAAACAATTCAAAAAAAAAAGATGTCGCTGACAATGTTGTGAAACAAGCTCTTGCTGCATTCTTCCACCGAATCTGGAGAAGATGATGAAAAATGTGACAACTCCATGATGACAATAGAAAGTGAAGCAACTGAATATGACTCTATCTTTTCCTTGATGGCACAATCTGACGATGATGAAGATGATGAAGATGATGACGATGAGGTAAACTTTCTGGTTGTTCAAAGAAATATGAAATCTTACTCTCCAAAAAATCTTATGTCTTAGGAAAATGTTTTAATTGATGTTTATCCCAGTCTTATAAATGATAATAATGCCTTAACCATGGAACTAGGAGAAGTAGAACATGAGAGAGATGATCTAGTAGTTGTTGTGGTCAATTTAAAATAAACCGTTGAGAGTTTGAAGAAAGAAAAAGATGCCTTAACTGAAATAATTGAAAACATAGAACATGAGAGAGATGACCTAACGGTTGTTTTGGTTGATCTAAAAGAGACCATTGAGTGTCTTAAAGATGATAAAGAAGACTTAACTGAAAAGGTAGGTAACATAGAGCATGAGAGAGATTACCTATTAGTAGTAGTTGTGGACCTAAAGGAAACAATTGATGGACAAAAAGGAGAAGGTATTCATGAGATTACTCGAAAGATAAAGGAAGTTGCAAGGGAGTAACATCTTAGGATTGAAGATGAGTTAAAATCAGTAAAATCTAGTCTGCGTGCTGAACTTGAGAAAAACAAGCAACTTCAGGAAGAGTTAGGAAGAGTTAAGAGTTATCCAGAAAAATCACTTAAGTGGACCTGGTCCTCTAATGCTATCACTGCCATGTATACGGATTGGGGAAACAGGCAAGGAATAGGGTTCCTAAGGTAAAGACTCCTTACAACCCTCATAGCAAGTACGTTACTGTACCTAATAACTGGCTCTGCACTCACTCCGGTAACACTGGGCAGTTTACAGAAACTTGTAAGGCCAAATTTAAGTCTAAAAAAAGACAAAGTTTTTGTAAAAAAGGTAACTACTGCTAAATAACCTGCCAAATTACAAGGGACCCGAACTTGTTTGGGTTCCTAAGTCTAACCCTTGATTTCCTTGTGCAGGGAGCAGTGAAGGGAGTAGCCAACAATGGTACATGGATAGTGGTTGCTCGAAGAACATGACTAGAAGCACAAATGATTTCTTTTCACTCAAGGCCATAAAAGGAGGGAGTGTGTCCATTGGAAATGGCAAAAAGGTACATTCTGGGAGTTGGAAGGATTGGGAAGTCTCTCTCTCACTCAATTGAAAATGTGTACTACGTGAACGGGTTGAAGTACATCTTGTTGAGTGTTTCCCAAATATGTGACAATGGAAACAATGTGGAATTTGTGTCAAAAATATGCAGGGTCACAAATCTTGTGACTCGTGAAGTGGTTTTGGTGGCTAAAAGATACAAAAACATCTATGTTGCTAACTTTGAATCCCTTCAAAATGGGGATCTCAGTTGTCCGAGTAGTGTAGATGATGATGCTGAACTATGGCACAGAAGACTAGGTCATACAAACTTTAAGTTGCTGAACAAATTGGTCAAGAAGAACCTGGTTCGTGGCCTGCCCAAGTCAAGCTTCAAGGATCACAAGATGTGTGATACATGTGTAAAAGGAAAGCAAGTCATATCTTCCTTCAAGCCCAAAAAGGAACTTAGTACCTCAAGGCCACTTGATCTCCTCCATATGGAGCTATTTGGACCTATGAGAGTGCCAAGTAGAGGGGGAAAGAAGTACATCTTCATTATTGTGGATGACTATTCCAAATTCACCTAGACTCTATTTCTCAGATCCAAGGATGAAACCTTTGAAGTATTTGATGCATTTGTGAAGAAGGTCCAGGTGAAGATGAGCCATAATGTAGTAAGTATAACGTCTGACTCATGGCACAGAACTTGAGAATGCCAAATTCGACGAATTTTGTGCTGAAAATGGCATTACTCATAATTTTTCAGCTCCAAGAACACCTCAACAAATTGGTGTTGTGGAGAGGAAGAATAGTACCCTTGAAGACATGGAAAGAACAATGTTGATTGGCAGTGGCATTCCAAAAAACTTCTGGGCAGAAGCCGTCAACACTACATGCTACTTGGTGAACAGGTGTATGATCAGGTCCCTTCTGAACAAAACCCCATGTGAAGTGCTGAATAGAAGGAAACCCAAGCTGACACATCTAAGTACATTTGGGTGTAAATATTTTTCCTCAATAATGGTTGGGAAGCACCTGGACAATTCGACGCTAAAATTGATGAAGGAATATTTTTGGGCTATTCATCATAAGGCAAAGCCTACAAAGTATACAACAAACGAACTCAATGCGTTGAGGAAAGGATACATGTGATCTTTGATGAATCTCACCACTCAGGTGGGAAGGATTCACATGATAAGATTGATTAAGATGGAGAACAGTCAACTGTCCCTGGTGAAGTCATTGACATGGAAAATGGAAAAGCTGACATGATGGTGCAATCGTATCTCCAATTGATGGGAGGAACCTGGTTCCTCAATCACAACATTTGAAGCTGAAAAAAGAGTTTTTGATGTTGTCCAAGGAACCCCACATGCTGAGCTGAGAAGCAGAACTCACGACAACCAAGGATCACATTCAGAAATACTTGGACCTTCTCACAATGAGGTTCTGGTGTCTAACTGGAAACACAAAAGTTCACATCCTCTTGAAAATTTGATTACTCCTCTTGACTCAGGAATTCAAACCATAACAAAGACAAGAAACTCGCTTGCTTTCTTAGATTTTCTTTCTCAAATTGAGCCCAAAAATATCAAGGATGCATTGAAAGATGCTGATTGGACTATGGCTATGCAACAAGAACTTCACACCTGGTTCCACGACCTACTGACAGAACTGTTATAGGAACCAGGTGGGTATTCAGAAAGAAACTTGATGAGCTTGGAAACACAACTAGAAACAAGGCAAGGCTAGTAGTTCAAGGCTACAATCAGGAAATGATAAAACCTTTGCTCCAGTTACTCGAATAGAGGCCATCAGAATCCTCATTGCCTTTACATCTCATATGGAATTCAAATTGTTCCAAACGGATGTCAAAAGTGCATTTCTGAATGGCTTTCTAAAAAAAGAAGTATTCGTCAAGAAACTACCTGAATTTGAGAATCATGAGCATCTTGAGCATGTTTTTAAACTTGACAAAGCATTATATGGGCTGAAGCAACTCCTCGTGCTTGGTATGAAAAGTTGTCCAAATTTCTTCTAGAAAATGGCTTTACAAGAGGAAAAATTCACAACACCTTATTTCTGAAGAAACGAGGGAGGAACCTTCTCATTGTGCAAGTCTATGTTGATGACATCATCTTCATGGCAACAAATGATTCACTTTGTGAGGAATTTGCAAAACTCGTGGGAAGTGAGTTTGAAATAAGCATGATGGGGGAATTAAATTTCTTCTTGGGATTACAAGTCAAGAAAACTCTTAAGGGGACAATGATAAGTCAGCAGGAGTACATCAAGGAGCTTCTGAAGTGATTTGAAATGGAAGGATAAAAAATCAGTGATACTCTCATTGCCACTGCTACTTGTCTCGACATGGATGAACGTGGTTCTCCTGTGAATGAGACCATGTATAGATGTATCATCGGGTCACTCCTATATCTCAAGCAAGCAGACCAGATATTATTTTTTTTAAAACAGTATGGGACATTGTGCCAGGTTTCAGTCTAATCCAAACAAATATCATCTGAAGGCGGCCAAAAGAATACTGAGGTATCTCAAAGGCATGCAGGACCTGATTCTCTACTATCCCTCAGGAGATAACTTTGATTTAATGGGGTATGTTGATGTTGATTATGTTGGTTATTTGATGGATAAGAAAATCACTTCTCGCATGGCGCATTTTCTGGGATCATGTCTGATCTTATGGGGTATATGAAAACAAAACTCAGTGGCTCTTTCAACTGCAGAAGCTGAATATGTGGTGGTTGCCTCTTGTTGTTCTGAATTGCTATGGATCAAGCAGCATCTTGAAGATTTTGGTGTATTTTCTGACTGTGTGCCCTTACTATGTGATAGCACCAGTGCTCTCAACATGGCCAACAATCCGGTTCAACATAAGAGAACAAATCACATTGATGTGGGACATCACTTCCTCAGAGACAATGTTGAAAAAGGTCTCATTTGCATGAAATTTTGTAGCATAGAAGATCAAATTGCAGACATCTTCACCAAAGCACTTAACAAAGAGCTCTTTGAAAGAAACCGCTTGGCACTAGGGTTGATAAAATCAAACTAACGACTTGGTCCCTCAATGATTGGTTATGAAAGAAATGAATAGGTAAAATGGCTAAAAGTATTTTCTGGCAAAGCCTGACTCACCTCTATACTGTTATAAGTAGACACGCATGACGATTACAGAGCAAATAAGTAGCCAATGATATCGCATTTTTGTCAAAAGGATGAAATTCACATTTACAAAATCTATTAGGGAACATGGTTCCTTTGACACAGGTTAGTAGTTCCTATGTACTCTCATCCACAACTTTTTAACGGCCAGAATGGTGCCACATCATTAAAATGTCAATCTTTATTTTTCTCTCTCTTTTTGGAATGCAAGCGTCCTACCCATTATGAAACGACCCGTCTACCCAAAATTGATACCCGTTCCTAACTGGTCCCTCACTCCTCTTAAATAACTTCTCTTACGGTCACTTTCATATATGTTCACATCACAAGATAAAAATCCCTTTTTTCTTCAACCCAAACAGTCTCTTCTTCCATCAATTGTCACTACACTCTACCAATTCTGAAAATCTGGAAACTCAGAATGTTCCAAGCATCGTCCCCACTGTGTCTTCACCCATTTAAACCCCAGTGCTAGATCCTACAATCCGTACACCACCTAGTCCAAAACCTAAGCTAAAGTCACAACCACCTACTGGTGCCTCTCCAACTCAGTCGAGTACTGGCTCTCATCGAAGTCACAAAACCTCGACTTCCAAGAAATTTGTGGCAGTGACCTCTCCTTCTGTCTCATCCAAGAAAATGGTAGAAGCAGATACAATGGCAGGAGAAGAAAATCGGGAAATTTATAGTCTACCAGTGGGAGAAATTTCTAAGATACAAGGTGTAGGGTGTAACAGTGATAAATCGGCAAAGACTACCCTAGGCCTTGATCTGAATGTTGCCGATTATACATGTAATGCTCTTCTTATGCCTTCTGAGTCTACTTTAGAGTTACAAGAACAAGAGGCTATAAAAAATATGCTATCAATAGCTGCTGAGGGAAGTCTGATTGGGGGTTATGAGGGTGTGTCTGAAACTAATAAGTCTCAGGGGGAAGAAAATGGTACCAAGATAGAGGGTAGGGAACTAGTGCCTGTCGAAACTTCGGCACCTGAATAATTCCAAAGTCCAAGAAAGAGTCATCTGTGAGTGAGATGGGTTTGAGCAATGTTGAGGGTGAAAAATCTGGTGAGAAAGTAGTTGCAAAATCTGAGGAGAGAGCAGTTGCCAAGTCTAGGGATAAGGTAACTGGAGAGTCAGTTGACAAGTGTCTAAAAAGGTGTCTGAAGGGTCAGTGTCTGAGAAAAAGGTGTCTGAAAAATCTGCTGAGAAAAGAAAAAGTGCAACAAAATCAGTAAAAAGGAATGTTGGTGACAGTGAGGAACCTGGTTCCTCCAAGAAGACCACGGTTGGTGCAACCCAGGATGTTGGAAGGGAAAATTTGAGAAACCAAAAGGTGTTGTAGGGCCGCACATTTTCCCTTGATATTCTTGACATGTCAGGAATGCGCCAACTGGTAGATATCCGCCAAATGCATTCTTGATATGTCAGGAATGCATTTGTTCACAGGTGACAGTTCCAAAATGTATGAGGCAGAAGTGCGTAGTTTCTATGCTGACTTCTTCATAGTTGAGGATGATAACATTTGCCTGAAAGTGAATGATATTGATTTTGTAATGGATACTACTGTACTAGGAACCATTTTGGGCGTGCCTACTGATGGGATGTCCTCCATTGAAGGGACCTGCTCTTCGAACTTCATAAATGCCATCGTGAAGGATAAGGCAGTGCAGCAAGGGGAACGGGTACATAAGAAGACCCTTCTTCCAATGTACCAACTGTTATTTGAAATGGTGAACAAATTTCTACTCCCACGTGCTAAAAGACGCTCTATTACATCACGAGCAGACTTGTTTCTCATGGAAGCACTAGATGGCTACACCACTATAAACATGCCTGGTCTTATGATAGAGCACATGAAGAAAGTGGCAGAGTTCAAGGATGGTAATCATGGTTTGCCTTACGGGTTCCTCCTCACTAAAGTATTTGAATTCTTCGAAGATCCTTTGGGAAAGGGTAAAGTAGGTACTCACAAGCAAATCTTCTGCAAAACCACCCTTGAAGAGTGTGAGTGCATGAGAGGAGTGGAGGGGTTGGCAGAAATTCCACCATCTCTAAACTGATCAACGCTCAATATAGTGAAACTAAAGAGATAAGGAAGTTGAAGGCACGGAATTCCATTCTCGAAGATCAACTCAGCCAGGCCCAGGAGGCACCTGGTTCCACCAGTTCTCAAGAGGTTGCCCATCTGACAAAGGAAAATGTTGCCCTCGGGAAACAGGTTCAAGACCTAAAGGAAAGGTTGCTAACGAACAGGTGTCAGCAAATGCTTGAATGGACATCCTTCTTAGAACCCTTGTCCCTTCCTCTGCCTCCAGTGCTCTCCCTTCCAGTGCTCCTTAACAATCGTTCCCTTCCCAGTGTCAAGTTCTTAGTGTCTGTCCTCTGTTTTCTTTTACTATGCTTAGAGATGTTTATGACTGGTACCTTTTTGTTATTTTTATTTTATGATGATTTAGTAACAATGGAACTGCAACCTGTTTTATTTCCAAAAGTTACTGATAATTTCATCATTTTGTTGTGCATGTCCTCCTCTTTTGCTCTGGTTTTTTTTTTGTTATGTTGTGTGCACACATATGGCATGAGTTAACCAAGCTAGACTTTTTTTTGCTTATTGCTTGCTACTGATCTTTTAAGGATGCCAAAAGGGGGGAAATTAATTTAGGGGGAACAAGATAGGGAACAAATTTAGGGGGAATTCCGGTTCTTAGAGGGAACTTCAATTATAAGTTTGTCATCATCAAAAAAGGGGTAATTGATAGGTTATATACATTCTTGTTATGTTTGATGATCTAATAAACTTAATGATAAGGAACCTGATACACATCCTCAAGTACGTAAGAATAATAAGTCTCAATCTGGAGACGTGAATCAACTCTTCAGAGTCAAAGAAACAACAGAGAGAACAGATGGACACTAATTTCCTTGGTGATTGTACCAGTCAACCCCCCAACAGTTGTAAAGTTACTTCCTTCACACGCAACAATGCAAACAGTGCAGCAACCAACTTTATTAGGAATGCCCTTGTACCAAATATGCTTGCATCATTCAAGTAATGTCACCTATGTAATACTAACATTGAAGCAAAGGAAAAACATCACTTGAACATTTAAGAATCCATCTAGCATTCTCTCAAGTGTGTGCATCAATCCTGCAAGCGATTCTCAAGGGTATCAAGAATGAAGAACAACATAACAAAAGGACCAGTTCTTTGTATTGAGTCATTATATTTCCTTAGTTGTGTTTCACCTTTGTTAAAGTACTTCACTTGTAATTCCTACTTAGATTAAAAGCATTTTGTAGAAAACTTTTAAAAAATCATAAACCTTGTGTTTGTGTCTTGGATAGAGTTAGTTGAGTTGTAAGCTTTGTAATAGAATTATTACAAAGGGGCTTATAATAGAGTTGTTACAAGTTAGTGAGGGATTTAGAGGTTAATTCCTAGGTTACAATAGGTTGTAATTTGAAGTTTGCTCAAGTAGTGAAGTTGAAATCCTACAAGGATAGGTCGTGATTTTTAATCCCGTGAGCTGGGAGTTTTCCACGTAAAATTCCATTGTGTTATTTACTTACTGCAGTGTTCGTGTATTCTGTAAAAACTAATAGAGAACCCGGTTCTCTATATAGTTTGGTAAACCCTTAGTTTTTATCACATAAGCTCTAGTGTCTTTGGGTGTGTCTAGGCATATCTCTTTGCGAGCTAACTTTTAGATTGAATTATCTTCAATGTATATTCTCTTAACATGGTATCCGATATAGGAATATTCCCTATTATTGGTTTATACGATGTTGTGCCCTCAATATTAAGTTGTCCACACTACCTTAGCAGTGCGAGGGTGTATAAAAGTCTTATTGGTCTAGAGTATAAACCATAGTTTTTGTGATATTTGAGAATTTTCAATCGAGCTAAATTTGAGTTCAGTAAGACTTACAGTCCATTCTCTTAATAGTTTAAGAATTTTATTTTCTTTGAGAAAATCTTCTTTTACAAACCATCATTTTTTCCTTTCAAACTAGTTGCATATTGATGAATATGATTTGTGATAGCACAATATATGAGAAGATCTCTGCTCAAGAAATCGGTATATAAAAATACAATAATTATTTTTATACTCAAAAAAGTACATACACACATAATTGAATTTACAACACAACAACAACAACAACAATAATAAAAATCCAGTGTAATCCCACATGGGGTCTGGGAAGGTAGTATGTACGCACACCTTACCCCTACCTTGTGGAGATAGAGAGGCTATTTCTGATAACATAATTGAATTTCAAAATAAGCAAAAATACAAAAAAAATTAATAAATTAAAGCCGGTAAAATTAAAGAAAACAAATTATCTTAGTCCCATATCATGACTATAGCAATAGTCCCAACTCCTAAAAATACAGCAAAAAACTTGTAGAATTGAGTGTCAAAATAACATTTGTTCTGTGGCCTAAAACCTTTTGATATAAGGTGATTTATTGCGACATATATGAAAACTCCACAAGCAATTCCCATGGATATGGCATAAGTCCAATCTGCTGTTTTTCCTTCACTTGTAGCATCAATTGCTATTCCTATTCCAACACCTATAGGGCTTGAAATAGCAAAGGCAAAAGAATAAGCACAAGTAAGTAGAAATGGCCTCTTTGGTATCATTCTTAGAAGTGCAATTCCCATTGCAATTGCTGCAAATATCTTGTGCAATGATATTGTCCATAGGTTTCTCCATGCTTCTCCCTTTGTAGCTGAAACACAATTCAAGGAATGATTATTTGATTTACGAATTTATGCACTAATAGTTTAAAGTGATTACACAATTAGATCACTTATTAGGTTTAAGTAATTATAAGTAAATTTTTATAATAGAAAATAATTGGTAACCTGATAAAAGTAATAACTAACATGCTATAAAAAATTATTGAAGTACATTGATCGTGCAAAACTCTTTACACGATCAGCGCATACCATTTATATACATATATTAGGGGTTTATGCTGCAGAGAAGTATATTATCAAAAAATATTACAGAAAGTAAGTAGAGAACAAATTCAAGGATTACAAAAGCAAATATAAAATGAAACTAAAGAAGGTAGAACTCTTATATTATTTGTCTTGTCCTCCATGTGTAACAAAGTTCTTAGATATTCAAGGTTAATAACCATTCACAACAATAATAGTTACCATTTAAGATTTGTAAGCATGCTCCATATTTTTTATTTTTGGCTTTAAGAGAAAGCATATTATTATTTATAAATGGAGAAACTTCATAAATTTATTCTATGCTTATTGTTATTAGTCTTTGAAAGACTTTACCACATAAATGGGATTTGTGAGAGAGCATCCATCAAAAGAGAAAAGAGAAGAAAAAGGGTACTTTTTGGTGCAGATTTTTACTCGGACCAGCCATCTTCAAATTATGTTTTTCGATTCGCTTATGTTGGATCGGGCTAAAAATTTTGAATGAGTATTTCTTACATCTTGATCGTTTATTTGAATGGTAAATATCGAATTTGGAGGCTTGTAACATCAAATTTCAAGCCATGAACAGTAGTTTTATTTTAGATAATTTCTCCATATGTAGCGCTTGTATATAAATAGTTTAAAGAATTTTTATAATCCTCTTATTGTTATAGTGGAGATTTTTAGTCTCTTTAATCCTGTTATTTTTGTCTTCGGCTCGGAAAAAAATCCATGTTAAAATTTGATATTTCTAGGATTCGTCCTCACATGCAGATATTTTGGTTACAGAAGACCAGGGGGAGATAAAATAAAATATCAAAGAGTAGAGGTAAAAGTAAAAACAAGTCAATGTCCAAGTACCAGAATTATTCTTGCAACTATTGTAGCAAGAAAGGACATATCAGAAGGTTTTGCAATTAGTTGAGTAAGACACCAGAGAATGAAATAAAGTTGAAAATAACGAAAATAATATTGTTGTTATTGTTTGAGATGACCTTCTTTTGCTTCCGACGAAAACGTTATTAATTTGGCATCCTATGAGACGAATTACATAGTAAATTCTGGAATTACCTCACATGTCACGCCAAAAAATACTTCGTTTCTTATTACACTCATGTTGACTCTTTAGTATTAAAGATGGGCAATACTAGTGAAGTTAAGATGTTTGGCGATGGCACAGTTTGTTTGAAGACTAATAATTGGTTCAATGTTAATTCTTCAAAATAGCAAGTATGCTCCGGACTTTCCTTCATTATTTGATCACCACATGAAGACTGGATGATGAAGGTTACAAAGATGCTTTATTTAATAGCCAATAGAAACTCATCAAGGGATCGTTAGTTGCAGCTCGAGGAATCAAGTCTTTGCATGTATATGTGACACAAGGCTCTACTTTTTGTGACTTCGTAAATATGATCGAAAGGGATACTTTATCGTAATTGTGGCACAAAGGAATGAGTCGTATGATCAAGAGGAAGATTACGTAATTGGATAAGAAAAATTTGTGCTCTGGAGTAAAGCAAACAAAGGTGAAAAGTTGTGTCCATTGCTTAGCCGGCAAACAGAAAAGAATTTCCTTTCATAGTCATCCTCCTTCGAGAAAGCCTGAATTATTGGAGCTAGCACACTCTAATTTGTGTGGTTCTTTTAAAGTGAATTCAAAAGGTGGTGCACTAGCCCGAGATTTTTGGCTATTATCAATGAAGTTTTACTTTGTGAACTTTAATGATGATCATTCTTGCAAGCTCTAGGTATATCTTTTGAAATTCAAAGATTAAGTACTAAGCGTGTCTAAGGAATTTAGGCCTTAGTTGATAGACATACCGGCACATTTGCACTAATAATGGTGGTGAATATTGTGGGTTTTTTTATAACCATTGCAGAGCACAAGGAATTTGTTATTAGAAAACTACGCCTAAGACACCTCAATTGAATGGTTTGGCATAGAGGATGAATAGAACTCTAGTTGAGGGAATTATATGCTTTCTTTCGAAGTTAAACTTTCAAATTCCTTTGGGTGTAAATAGTTAACACAATTGCTTTGGATGGTGATGTCCCAGACTGAGTTTGGTTTGCCAAAGGTATTTCTTATGAGAGTTTTAGTGTGTAATTCTTGTGTGTTGTTTCGAAAGATGAGAGACCAAAGCTGAATGTCAAAACTAAGTAGTGAATCTTCATCGGTTATGGTCAAAGATGATTTTAGGTATCATTTCTACGATTAGTAAGAAACTTATTTGAATTCGTGATGCAGTTTTCTTTGAAGACCGACTATAGAAGATATTGACAAAATAGAAAAGATAAATTCTCTGAGTATTGATACTTAGTTGATGTTGATCCAGCCTGTTACTAAGGCACCTATGTTCATTAAATAACCCAAAATAATAATAAATATGATGATCAAGATAAAAATGATCATCGACGTGTAAATCCAATAGATGCTCTAGTTGATAATGTTTTAGTTGAACAACAACTAATTCTTTCTCATGTAACTACTTCGAATGATCTTGAAACCATTGTTAGAAGATCTATAAGGAAGAATTAAAAATCCACATATTATTCTCCTCGTGAGCATATAATTTTAACTTACATGGGAGAACCACAAAATTATGATTAAGCCATGTAAGATACTCACAAAAAGCAGTGTATAAGTCAAAAAAGATTAGATAAAGTCACTCTACAAGAATGGAAGACATGAGTTAGTTAAATTGCCGAAAAAGAAGAGAGCTTTGTCAAATAAATGGATTTTCAAAGTAAAGCAAGATCAACATACTTTTGTGCCTAGGTACAAGACGAGGTTAGTTGTTAAAGATTTTGGACAGAAGAAAAAATTTGATTTTGATAAAATTTTCTCCCATGTGGTGAAGATTCCTTCTGATAGATTATATGTACCTTGTTATCTTTTGATGATCTAATAAACTTAATAACAAGAACCAGATAAGGAACCTGATACACATCCTCAAGTATGTGAAAATAACAAGACTTAAGGTGGGGTTGTAAATAAACTCTTCAGAAGTCAAAGAATCAACAAAGGGAACAAATGGACATCATTTACCCTGGTGATCGTACTATTCAACTCTCCAACAGTTGTAAAGTTGCTGCCTGCACACGTAACAGTGCAAAACAGTGTAGCAGTCAACTTCATTGGGAATGATCATGTACCAAATATGCTTGCATCATTCAAGTAATGTCACCAATATTATATTAACATTAAACCAAAGACAAAACATCACTTGAACTTTGAAGAATCCGTTCAAGCACCCTCCACAGTGATTGATCATCTGGCAAGCGATTCTCAAGAGCGTCAAGAACGAAGAACAACATAGCAATGGACCAGTTTCCTGTATTGAGTTATTACATGTCCTTAATTGTGTTGTACCTTTGTCAAAGTTCTATACTTATAATTCCTACTTAGATTAGTTAGAAGCATTGTGTAGGAAGGATTTGTAAATCATAAACTCGTGTGTTTGTGTCTTGGATAGAGTTTGTCGAGTTGTAAAGTCTTTGTAATAGAGTTATTACAAAGTGTCTTGTAATAGAGCTATTACAAGTTAGTGATGGATTAAGAGGTTAATTCCTAGGTTACAATAGGTTGTACTCTAAAGTTTGCTCGGTAGTGAAGTTGAATAACTACAAGGGTAGGTCGTGGTTTCTAATCCCGTGAGCTGGGAGTTTTCCATGTAAAACTTCTCTGTGTCATTTACTTACTACAGTGTGCATGTTTTCTATGGGAACTAATAGAGAACATGTTTCTCTGTATAGTTTGGTGGACCCTTAAATTATTTCAATTGGTATCGGAGCAAGTTCTTCCTATCAGGCTAACACCTAGAAAGGATCCTCATGGTTGCTGCATCAAACTTTGAAGAAGGCCAATCTACCCACAGGACACCAATATTCAATGGCCAATACTATGGATGGTGGAAGACTAGGATGCACGACTTCATCATGGCTGAAGACTCATGAATCTAGGAAGTCATCTGCGATGGACCCTTCGTCCATACAAAAACCAGTGGCGATCCCCAAAACCAGAAAGGAATTCAATGATGCTGATCGCAAAGCCATAGAAAAGAATTTTCGTGCAAAGAAAATTCTTGTATGTGGTATTGGTCCTGATGAATACAATAGGATTTCACCATGCCAATCTGCTAAGCAAATATGGGAAGCTCTCCAAATAGCTCATGAAAATTGACATGCTTACCACAGAATATGAGCTTTTCAGGATGAAAGATGATGAATCCATCTAGTACATGCATACTCGGTTCACCTATATCATCAATGAGCTTCACTCTCTAGGATAAATCATTTAAAGAAACAAACTCTTCAGGAAAATACTCAGTGTTTTGCCCAGTTCCTGGGAAAGCGAAGTGAATACTATCACAGAGGCAAAGGATCTGGAGAAGCTAACCATCGATGAACTTGTTGGTAATCTAAAAAGATATGAAATGAAGAAGAACCTGGTCCTCAACACAGACAGCACTAATTTAGGTGATGAGGATGCTGATATGGCTTACCTGACAAAAAGATTCCAGAAAATGGTTCGCAAAATGGAGGCATTCCAAAAAGGGGCAGTTCTGGCAAGCCAAAAAATTATGACCTTTGTCATAAGTGTGGTAAGCCAGGATACTTCATCAAGTATTTTCTTCTCCTCAAGCAAGACCAATATAAACAAAACACAGACAAAGCAGCTAAGAGGAACCCGGTTCCTGATAAACGCTTCAAGAGGAAAAATGTCGCTGACAATGTTGTGAAACAAGCTCTTGCTGCATGGGGAGACTCTTCCAGCAAATCTAAAGAAGAGGATGATCAAGGTTAAATCTCCATGATGGCAGTAGAAAGTGAAGCACTTGAGTATGACTCCATCTTTGCCTTGATGGCACAGCCTGATGATGATGAAGATGACGACGATGATGATGAGGTAAACTTTCTAGATGTTCAAAGAAATCTAAAGTCTTATTATCCTAAAAACATATGTCTTTGGAAAATATTTTGATTGATGTTTATCACAGTCTTATAAATGATAAAAATGCACTGACTCCGGAACTAGGAGAAGTAAAACAGTCGAGAGACGACCTAGTAGTCGTTGTGGTAGATTTAAAAGAAACCATTGAGAGTCTGAAGAAATAAAAGGATGTGTTAACTGAAAAAATTGCAAAACATAGAACATGAGAGAGATGATCTAGTTGTTGTTATGGTCGATCTAAAAGAGATTATTGAATGAGTTAAGAAAGATAAAGAAGCTTTAACTGAAAAGGTTACTAGCTTAGAACATGAGAGAGATGATCTAGTGGTAGTTGTGGTTGATTTAAAGGAGACCATTGAATGTGTTGAAAACGAAAAAGAAGTCTTAACCGAAAAGGTTGCTAACATAGAGCTTGAGATAGATGACCTATTAGTAGTAGTTGTAGATCTGAAGGATACAATTGAGGAACCAAAAGGAGAAGGTAGGAATGAGGCTCTTCAAAAGGTAAAGGAAGTTGCGGACAAAACACATCTTAGGCTTGAATATGATATGAAATCAGTGAAAACTAGTCTGTGTGATGAACTTGAGAAGAACAAACAACTTCAGGAAGAACTAGATAGAGTCAAGAGTGATCTTGAAAAATCACTCAAGTGGACCTGGTCCTCTGATGCTATCACTGCCGTGTAGATAAACAATGGGGGGAAATAGGGAGGGAATCGGGTTCCAAAGGGGGAAAAACTCCCTACCACCCTCATAGCAAGTACGTTATTGTACCTAACAATTGGCTCTACATTCACTGTGGTAACACTAGACACTTTAAGGAAACCTGTAAGGCCAAGTTGCAATCTTAATAGAAAAATAAATTTTTTGCTAAGAAGGTAACTACTGCTAGAGAACCTACCTCATATAAAAGACGCATAATGCCTGCTTGGACCAAAAGAACTCTCATTCATCCTTTTCCTCATTACAAGGGACCCAAACTTGTTTGGGTTCCTAAATTTAACCCTTAATTTCCTTGTGCAGGGAGCAGTGAAGGGGAGAAACTAACAATGGTATATGGATAGTGGTTTCTTAAAGCACATGACTGGAAGTACAATCGATTTCCTTTAACTGAAGTCCCTGCAAGGAGGGAGTGTATCCTTTGGAAATTGCAAAAAAGGATACACTCTGGGAGTTAGAAGAATTGGGAAGTCACTCTCTCACTCTATTGAAAATATGTAGTATGTCAACAGATTGAAGTACAACTTGTTGAGTGTCTCCCAAATCTGTGACAAGGGAAACAAGGTGGAATTTGTGTCAAAGATATGCACAGTCACAAATCTTGTGACTGGTGAAGTGGTGCTAGTGGCGAAAAGATACAAAAACATCTATGTTGCTGATTTTGAGTCCCTACAAAGTGGTGATCTCAGCTGTAAAAGTGTTTTTGATGATGATGTTATGGCACAGAAGGCTGGGTCATGCAAGTTTCTCATTGCTGAAAAAACTGGTCAAGAAGGACCTGGTTCGTGGTCTACCCAAGTCAAGCTTCAAGGATCACAAGGTGTATGATGCATATGCAAAAGGAAAGCATGTCAGATCCTCTTTCAAGATCAAAAAGGGAATTAGTACCTCAAGGCCACTTGATCTTCTTCATATGGATATATGTGGACCTATGAGGGTACCAAGCAGAGGAGGAAAAAGGTACATCTTCGTTATAGTGGATGACTATTCCAGATTCACCTAGACTCTGTTTCTTAGAACCAAGGATGAAACCTTCCAAGTATTTGTCCATTTGTCAAGAAGATCCAGGTGAAGATGGGTAATAATGTAGTATGTATCAGGTCTGACCATGGGACAGAATTTGATAATGCCAAATTCGACGAATTTTGTGTTGAAAATGGCAACACTCACAACTTTTAAGCTCCAAGAACACCAGAACAAAATGTTGTTGTGGAGAGGAAGAACAGGACTCTTGAATACATGGCAAGAACAATGCTAATTGACAGTGGTATTGCAAAAGGTTTCTGGGCAGAAGAAGTCAACACTGCATGCTACTTAATAAACAGGTGCATGATCAGGTCCCTTCTGAACAAAACACCATATGAACTACTGAACGGAAGGAAGACCAAGCTAACCCATTTGAGGACTTTTGGCTGTAAATGTTTCATTCTCAACAACGGCAAGGAAGCACTTGGAAAATTTGATGCCAAAAGTGATGAAGGAATCTTTTTGGGATATTCATCACAAAGCAAAGCATACAAAGTACACAACAAAAGAACTCAATGCGTTAAGGAAAGCATACATGTGATTTTTGATGAATCTCACCACTCTTGTAAGAAGGACTTGCATGATAAGAATGATCAAGACAACGAACATTCATCTGTTCCTGGTGAAGTCATTGACATGGCAAAGGGAAAGGCTGACATGATGAGTCACGTCAAGGAATCCAATGAAGTTGGTGCAACTATATCTCCAACTGATGGAGAGGAACCTGGTCCCACAATCACAATAACTAAAGCTGAGAACAAGTTGTTGACGTTGTCCAAGGCACCCCACATGCTGAAATGAGAAGCGGCCAAGAACCACATTCAGATACACCTTGATCATCTATCAATGATATTCAGGTACCAAATTGGAAGCACAAAGGTTCACACCCTCTTGAAAACATAATCACTCCTCTTGATTTAGGAATTCAAACCAGATCAAAGGCTAGAAACTCACTTGCCTTATAAGACTTTCTCTCTCAAATACAGCCCAAAAATGTCAAAGAAACATTAAAAGATGCATACTGGATTACCGCCATGCAAGAAGAGCTCCATCAATTTGAGAGGAACAAGGTATGGCACCTGGTTCCACGACCTGCGGATCGAACTTTTATAGGAACCGGGTGGATATTCAGGAACAAACTTGATGAGTTTGGAAACACCACAAAAAACAAGGCAAGGCTGGTATTTCAAGGCTACAATCAAGATTAAGGGATTGATTATGATGAAACTTTTGCTCCAGTCGCTCGAATGGAGGCTATCAGAATTCTTATTGCCTTTGCATCACATATAGAATTCACATTGTTCCAAATGGATGTCAAAAGTGCATTTATGAATGGATTTCTAAAATAAGAAGTCTTCGTCAAGCAACCTCCTGGATTTGAGAATCATGAGCATCCTGATCATGTTTTTAAAATTGACAAGGCTTTGTATGAACTAAAGCAGGCTCCTCGCGCTTGGTATGAAAGGTTGTCAAAGTTCTTTCTAGAAAATGGCTTTACAAGAGGAAAAATTAAAAACACCCTTTTCTGAAGAAATGCGGGAGGAGCCTGCTCATTGTGCAAATTTATGTTGATGACATCATTTTCGGAGCAACAGTCAACTCTCTGTGTGAGGAATTTTCAAAACTCATGGGAAGTGAATTTGAAATGAGCATGATAGGGGAATTTAATTTCTTCTTAGGTTTACAAGTGAAGCAATCTCAAAAGGGGACATTGATAAATCAGCAGAAATACATCAAGGAGCTGCTGAAGAGATTTTACATGGAAGCATCAAAAATCATTGACACTCCCATTGCCACAGCCACTCGTCTAGACATGGATGAACCTTGTTCCCCTGTGAATCAGACCATGTATAGAGGTATCATAGGGTCACTCATGTATCTCATAGCAAGCAGACCATATATCGTCTTCATTGTGGGTATTTGTGCCAGGAATCAATCTAATCCAAAGGAATCTCATCTGAAGGTTGCCAAGAGAATCCTTAGATATCTCAAAGGAACACAGGACATGGTTCTCTACTACCCCTCCGGAGACAACTTTGACTTAGTTAGGTATGTTGATGCGGATTATGCAGGGTATCTGAGGGACTGGAAAAGCACTTTAGGAATGGCACATTTTCTGGGTTCATGTGTAATATCATGGGATACAAGAAAATAAAACTCAATGGCCCTCTCCACTGCAGAAGCTGAATAAGTGGCAGCTGCCTCTTGTTGTGCTCAACTACTATGGATTAAGCAGCAGCTGGAAGACTTTGGAGTGTTCTTTGATTGTGTGACCCTACTGTGGTTGACAATACCAGTGCACTCAACATGGCCAAGAATCTAGTCCAACATAAGAGAACAAAGCACATTGATGTGCGACACCACTTTCTCATAGACAATGTTGAAAAAGGGCTCATCTGTATGAAATTTTGCAGCACAGAAGTTCAAATTGCAGACTTATTCACCAAAGCACTGAGCAGAGAGCACTTTGAAAGAAATCGCTTGGCACTAGGGTTGATAAAACCAAGCTGAGAACTTGGTCCCTCGATGATTGGAAATGAAACAAATGTACAGGTAAATTAGCTAAAAAGTGTTTTCTGGCAAAGTCTAACTCATTTTTATACCGTTACATGTAGACACGCATGATCATTACAGAGCAAACAAGTAGCTAATGCATTGCACGTCGGTCAAAGGATGAAGCTTAGACACGCATGATGATTACAGAGCAAACAAGTAGCTAATGCATTGCACGTCGGTCAAAGAATGAAGCTTACATTTGCCAAATCCGTAAGGAAACTGGTTCCCTCGACATAGTTTAGTAGTTTCATTGTACTCTCATGCACAATTTTTAAATGGTTGAAACGGTGCCATTTCATCACATTGTCAGTGTCTTTTCTTTCCCGATTTTTGAACCCAAATGTCTCACCCGTTAGGAAGCGACCTGACTACCAAATTTTTGCCTTTTCTTAACTGGTCTCTCATCCTTCTTAAATACATTTCACCATCACTTCCACTATTGTTTGCATCAAAAATCCAAAATTTCCATTTTTCTCTCTTTAAACCAAAACTCTCTCTTCTTCAACACAGTGCTTCCCACCATGTCTGAACAGCACGAAACCCAAAATGTTCCAAGTGTCACCCCCACTGAGTCCTCACCTGTTGAAACCCTGATCATAGAACCCACACTCCCCAGTCCAACCATTCTAAACCCTAAGGCAGAGTCACCATCACCCTATGTTTCCTCTCCTACCCAATCGAGTACTGGTTCACATCGGAGTCGCAAAACTTCGACTCCCAAGAAGTTTGTGGCTACGACTTCTCCTTTTGCCTCGCCGAAAAAAATGGTTGAAACGGATACAGTCGACAAAGAAGAAAATCAAGAAATTTCCAGTCTCCCAATGGAAGAAGGCTCTAACAAAGGCCAATTTGTTGGTCTTGTCCATGCTGAATCAACAATGTCATCCCCTATTCTTGAGTCAGAAGGTAATACTTCTTCTTCTACTAGGTTTTCGATGGAGTTACAAAAAAAGAGGTCATAGAAAATATATTGTCAATAGCTGCTGGGGGTGTTGTTATTGAGGATGGTGAGGGTATGTCTGAGTCTCAGGGGGAAGAAAATAGGACTCTGGTGGAGAATAGAGAACTTGTGCATGTTGAACCATCAGCACCGGACAGTAATACTGGGGCACCTACTTAGGGACCTGCTCCCTCCACAGAGGAGCCAACCCTTGGGTTTTCTCAAGAAACCCAGGTCAGTAATGATCATGCTCCCTCTCCTCACTTCTGCGCTCAGCCTTTATCTATGGTTGCGCCTAAGATGAGATCTTTATCTGAGGAAAAAAAATGAGGATAGGGAAGAGGATTATGATAATGTGGAGATTGTTAGCTTTATTAGGGCTAGGAGTAGACAGATTGCTACTCAAGAGCCAACTCCTAAGAGACCTACTACTAAGTTGCAAAAGAAAGAGGCTCTCGAGTCTGCTATTAAGAAAAGTCAAGAACAACAAAAGAGGAGAAAGTTGGTGAAAGATGGAAAGGTTGTGAATGAGAAATTAGTGTATGTTGTTGTTATGGATGATGAAGTGGCTGAGGAACCTAGTTCCTTGACTCTCAAGTTCTCACAGAAGCATGTTATCTCCAAATCAAAGAGCGGATCCTCTGTGAGTATGGAGATTCTGGAAAGAATTGAAGGTGACAACTCTGGTGAAAAGGTAGTGGAGTAATCTGGAGAAGAAGTGATGGAAGAATCGGTTGGAAAGGTGTCTGAGAAGACAGTGTTTGAGAAATCTGCTGAGAAAGTAAAGAGTGCTCGCAAATCAGTGAAAAGGAAGGGTGATGTCGGTGAGGAACCTGGTTCTTCTAAAAGGGCCAAGGTTGATGATACCCAGGATGTTGGTAAGGAAAAGTTAAAAAAATCAAAAGGTTTTGTGGGGTCGTACATTTGCCATTGATATTCTTTATATGGCTGGCATGCGCCAATTGGTGGAGATCTATGAATTTCAACAGTGGACGCACTTGTTCACATGTGATAGTCCCAAAGTGTATGAGGAAGAAGTGCGCAGTTTTTATGTTGACTTCTTCACAGTTGAGGATGATCATATTTGTATGATGGTGAATGGTATTAATTTTGTGATGGATTCTGCTGTGCTGGGATCTATTATGGGTGTGCCTGCTGAGGGATTGTCTTCTATTCAAGGATCCTGCTCTTCAAACTTTAGAAATGCTATCTTGAAGGATAAGGCAGTTCAGCAGGGGGAACGGGTACATAAGAAGGCCCTCATTCCAGTGTACCAATTGTTGTTTGAGTTAATGAACAAGGTTTTGCTCCCTCGTGCTGAGAGAAGGTTCATTACATCTCAAGAAGACCTGGTTCTCATGGAAGAACTGGATGGCTACACAACCATCAACCTGCCTGGCATTATGATAGAACACATGCAGAAGGTGGCGGAGTTTAAGGATGGTAATCATGGGTTGCCTTATGGGTTCCTTCTTACTAAGGTGTTTGAGTTCTTCAAAGTACCTTTGGGAAAATCTAAGGTGGGTATTTGTAAGCAAACCTTCTCCAAGACCATCCTCGAGGAATATGAGTGCATTAATAAAATTGGAGGGGTTGGCAGGACGTCTACTATCTCCCAATTGACCAATGCCCAAAACAGTGCCACTGATGAGATCAGGAAGCTGAAGGCAAGGAATGCCATTCTTAAGGGTCAGCTTCAGGAGGCACCTGGTTCCAGCAGCTCTCAAAGCACAGAGGTTTCCCGTCTGACCAAGGAAAATGCCGACCTCAAGAAACAGGTTGAGGACCTGAAGGAGAAACTACTCAATGAGCATATGTCAGCAAATGCTCGAATGGACATTGTTCTCAAAACCCTTGCCTCTTCCTCTAAGCCTTCCCCTTCCAGTGCTCCCTAGAACGTGTTCCCATTTCAGTGTCAAGTCTTAGTGTTTGTCCCTTGTTTTCAGTTGTGATAATGCTTATGATAGGTACTTCTATTTTTTCTGTTTTTATTTTGTGGATGTATTGCAATAATGATACTGCTCCCTGCTTAATATACAAATGTTAATGAAAGCTTTCCCCTTTTGTTGTGTATGCCTTGCTCTTATGCTCTGTTTTTAATCATGTTTGTGTGTACACATGTGGCATCAGTTAACCAAGCTAAACTTTTTTTTGCCTATTGCTTGTTGCTGCTCTTTTTATGATGCCAAAAGGGGGAAGAATAATTGAGGGGGAACAGAGGGAACAGATTCAGGTGGAATACAGGATGTGTGTATGTCATTCTGGTTCTTAGAGGGAACTTCAATTATAAGTTTGTCATCATCAAAAAGGGGAAAATTGATAGGTTATATATACATTGTTATGTTTGATGCTCTAACAAATTTAATGACAAGAACCAAATAACGAACCTGATACACATCCTCAAATATGAGGAAAAAACAAGACTTAAGCTGGAGTTGTAAATCAACTCTTCAGAAGTCAAAAAATCAACAAGGGGAACAGATGGACATCAGTTCCCCTGGTGATCATACTAGTCAACTCTCCAACAGTTGTAAAGTTGTTGCATGCACACGAAACAGCGCGAAACAGTGCAGCAATCAACCTCATTGGGAATGATCCTGTATCAAACATGCTTGCATCATTCAAGTGATGTCACCAATGTTATATTAACATTAAACCAAAGAAAAAACATCACTTGAACTTTGAAGAATCCATTCAAGCACTCTCCATAGTGATTGATCATCTGACAAGCGATTCTCAAGATCATCAAGAACAAAGAACAACATAGCAACGGACAAGTTCCCTGTATTGAGTTATTACATGTCCTTAGTTTGTTGTACCTTTGTTAAAGTTCTCTACTTATAATTCCTACTTAGCTTAGTTAGAATCATTATGTAGGAAGCCTTTGTAAATCATAAACCTGTGTATTTGTGTCTTGGCTAGAGTTAGTCGAGTTGTAAAGTCTTTGTAATAGAGTTATTACAAGTGGCTTGTAATAAAGTTGTTACGAGTTAGTAAGGGATTAAGAGGTTAATTCCTAGGTTATAATAGGTTGTAAACTAAAGTTTGCTCAGTAATGAAGTTGAAATCCTACAAAGGTAGGTCGTGATTTTTAATCCCGTGAGCTGGGAGTTTTCCACATAAAACTTCTCTGTGTCATTTACTTATTGCAGTGTGCATGTGTTCTGTAGGAACTAATAGAGAATATGTTTCTCTATATAGTTTGGTGGACCCTTAAATTCTTTCACCTTCTATTCATATGGTTCAAAACTTAGCCGTAAGTCGTGATTTAGAGGTTGAAAAGATGACCGTCAAGATTTCTTTTTTCATGGTGATTTAGACAAGGTGATTTACATGGAGCATCCTGAGAGTTTCGTAGTTAAGCATGTTGATAAGCATGAGTTTTGCAAAAAAAATACTGGCATGCATGAAACTTGGCAATAATTGCTCTACTTGAAGATATATTTAGTTGGTTGGCTGAAGGGGGGTTTGTTGGACCATTGGACATTGTCCAACCTAAGGTCCAATGGCCTAATCCTATTATCTATTGATTCTCACTCTTATTTGAAATTAGATTTTGGTTTTTATTCCTATTTGAAGTTAGTATTGGATTTAAGAGAAAGCACTACTCATTATCTTTATATAGTTCAACTTTAGAGAACTTTTTTATGCTCTTTGTCTTTAGTCTTTGAAAGACTTTAGCACGTAAGAAAGATTTTCGGAAGAGCATCCATCAAGATAGAAGAGAGAAGTAAAAGTGCTCTTTTTGCTACATATTTTACTCTGACCAGCTAGCTTTAAATTATGTTTTTTCAATTTGGTCACTGTTGGATCGGGCTAAAATTTTGATTGAGTATTTGTAACATCTTGCTATTTGATTTTAGTGGTGGAGATTGAACTTGGAGGCTTGTAGAATCATATTATAAGCCCTAAACAGTAGCTTGTTTTTGGGTGACTTCTCTCGATTTATTTTTGCTTTTGTTGCTCCGTATTTGACACTTGTTATGTAGCAAATTTGGAGAACTTTACTTTTGTTACTCTTTTATTGTTATAGTGAAGCTTTTTGAGTTTCCGTATCCCATGATTTTTACCTTCGATTTGAAGATTTTTTCACATTAAAATTTGGTATTCCTTTTTTTTTTTTTTTCGGATTCCTCTTTTCGTCGTAACAATGTCTATAACTAATATTTAGAAATTTCCTAGAAATATTCCCTCCATACAATGTATGAAAGGAAATTTATACTACAAATAAAGCAAGAAAGTCAAAATTTTCAATTCCCTAAATTCATATACTAGTAGGAGTAGTTAATTTAATTACCTGATACACCAACAGCAATGCCTTCAAAAATAGAGTGGAAACACAATGCAAGAATGAGAAGTATTGTGTCCCCAAATGAAGTTGTCTTGAGAAAAGGATTTGTTTCCCCATGTCCCTCCTCAGTATTATTAGCTGACCTTCCTTCTTCTACTTCAACTTTGGCCGCACTTGATTCATGACTCTTTGTCACAAACATGATAATGCAGTCACTAAACATGGTGAGAAGGTAGCCTGCCAAAAAAATGCTGTTTATTAGATTCACAAAATGAAAAAAAAAAATTCACATATTTTATCTAACTGCAAGTCTCTAATTCTTGTAATCAATGCAGACTTAGGTAAAGATAGATTATGATGGAAGAATAAGATCCATATATATATGATATCTACCAATAAGAATAGATTTTAGTCTTAGAGAACTTCTAATGTTATTCTCATTATCGTTATAAGTTAAGCTTAAATGTAGAAGTGACATATAGCCGTACGCAACTTGTTTGGGATCAAGGCGCAGTTGTTATTACATGTCTCTCGTGATTATGTTGGGACTAAACTGACATTGATCATATATATATATATAGGGATTGGAACGAGGATGCTGACGACATTGCAAAAATTAGTTTAAGGGGAATGAAAAAGAAGATCTCTTCTTTAAAATTCCATCCCCTTCTGTTTCAAAATGTTAAATATGTACTATATAATATCAATATTTAGTAGGAAAAAAAAAGTAAAAGAAGATACCTGCAGAAGCCAACATGAAGGAAAAGGGGTACTCTTTCTCAGTAAGTAGAGCAAAATTTGAAGCAGAATCACTCAAGAAATGCATCAAAGAAGTCCCTAAGAAAACACCACCAGCAAATTGAGTCCCTAACAAGAGAAAACTCTCGTTCCATCGATAAAAATATGGCGAAACTCCACCAGCAAATGTGCTCACAAAGAGTATGATCAAGCAATAAACTTTAACAAGAATCAATCCCTTTGTGCGCAAATTAGTATTCTCATGATCTGAATCATGATCAGCACCACCATGACCGTTGATAGTGAAAAATTGCAAGAACAAGAAGAGAGCTAGTGTTAAAAGAGTAGTTGACTTGTTGATAGAAGCCATGATCATTTTCTTGTTATTGTGTTGTGCTATGAAGTTAGTTATGTTAGTTAATGTTCTATAAGAAGAAGGTATGATCAGACTTAGAATTTTGATGATAGTATTTTGCAGTACAAATTTGACTTTGGATGAGGTTGTAGTACAAACATGTTTGTACAAATTAAACTGCAGATTGGCCGGCTTCTTAGGAGTTGACAACTTCATGGATATTGTAAATTATATTTAGTAACATCTGCCGAGAAAACTAAAATATAGCAGTGTGGTGAACATAAACTTCTACACTTCTAAATAAGGAAAAACATGTTTAAAAATGGAAGCAGGATAAGATAACATATTAGTGAAGGGGAACTTTAGAGAAAGTGTCTAAATGACTATAGGTCACGTGTTCGAGTCGTGAAAGCAGACACTAATACTTGCATTAAAATAGACTGTTTATATCACACACCTTGGATACGACCCTTCCCTTAACCAGGAGCGGATGTATATATTAATTTTAGATGCTCAAGCACCCATTGACCTTGACGTAAACTAGGTATAGCTATAATAAAAATATAAGAAATAGGATATAATATAATATTTTAGCGAGCACCCAATAAACAAAATGACTGACGGGTGTTGTGTCAGTTTTTTGTCTTTTGTGGTTCCCTTTAGGTTTTAGTGTTAGGTTGTCAGCGACTTTTTTAACCTTTCTCTACTTTTGAACTAAATTTTCCTTTTTGGTTTTTGTTTTCTCCTTTTCCTACTTCCTTTCACCTTTAGGCTTTATTATATTAATTAGATCTAGGAATAAGAAAGCTCATCTTTCCAGAAAACTTTAAAACTAAACTCTTCTTGAGTTTTTGCTTTATTAGGAACGTAGAGCAGGGGAAAATAAAGAACAACGTAGACGAAACAATAAGCAAACTCTCCGGTCACTCACAACAATAACCAGAACATAGCACAAGGTAATAAGATTTGTTTAGTTTTATTAAAGTAAGATTTTTAAAATATTCTGTAGAAGGAGTTTGAATTTTTTTCATGCTTATCATTTATTCTTTGAATCTGGATTCAATAAAAAATATTATCTTTGTTACCAACTTACTTGATTCCAAAACTTAATTTTGAGAATATATGCAGGTTATTAATATTGATGGGTTGTGCGATTGATGAAATTGTGCTCATTGCTTCATAAATTTGTAAATTTTCATCTTGTCTTTCAAAAAATTAAATAGTTATATCGTTATTGTTGTGTTGTTTGTGTTGTTGATTGAGGGGCATGGTTTTCCCAATAGAAATTAATTAAATTATGTGTAGTAAATTTCGGATGAAACTAAATTGAACTAAATTTTGTTTTTAGGAATTCTTCATCAATCTTTTGTGTCGAGATGGATAAGTTTGTCACAAGATCAAAAGCTGGGCAACCAAGTTCTAGTTCTACTCATCCATCTGTTGCTTCATTCGAAGCTCCGAAAATTCAAAAGCATATATCTCTTTCAGATCATAATTTAGGATCTCTCAATACTGACCCAGGGAATAGGAAGTCCATTGCGGAATATAGCCCTAATATATGAGATGAAATTAGAAGATATTATATTCAAATGGGACCTTACCAGCCTGCGAGTTGTAATTTTCCTAAAATAAAGTTTGAGAAGACAATGCGTCAGCTTATCCTGGTTAGTTTAAGGGTCAACATTCAAAGTGGTTAGAGTACAGTATATCAAAAGATGTTGCATATTGTTTGTGTTATTATTTGTTCAAAAATGAACATGAAATTCATGGAGATATGGGGATGCTTTTACAAAAAAATGGCTTTAAAGGTTGGAACAAGGCGATGAAAAGATTTAAAGCCCATATTGGAGAGGTAAATAGTATCCACAACAAGTGCTTCAATAGGATGATTGATTTAATGAATCAAATCACAATCAATTTGCACTTCTTTTGAAAAGCAATCCAAGAAAGAAAAAAGTAAGGCTCGACGTCGCTTGAGTGCTTCAATCGATGGGCAAGGTTCCTTTTGAGACTATGATTGCCATTTCGTGGACACGATGAGGATCAATCTTCTACAAATAGAGGTATCTTTCTTGAACTCTTACAATGGTATGGAGATATTGATCGAGATATTGGAAGCATTATATTAGAAAAAGCTCCAAAAAATGAAATGATGTGTTCCCTAATGATTCAGAAAGATATTGTTGATGCTTGTACTAAAGAAACGATCAAAGCTATTATTGAAGACTTGAATGGCGATTTTTTCGGGATACTAGTTGATGAATCAAAGGATATATCACACAAGGAGCAAATGGCACTTGTTTTGAGATATGTTAACAAAGAAGGCGAACTAATTAAGAGATTTGTTGGTATTGTTCACGTTAATGATACATCTGCTCAATCATTGAAGAAGGAAATCGACTATTTTCTTTCGTATCACTCATTAAGTCTATCTAAAATACGTGGGCAAGGTTATGATGGAGCTAGTAACATGCAAGGAGAGATACATGGTCTTAAGACTTTGGTTCTGAATGAAACTCCATCGGCGTATTGCATTCATTGTTTTGCTCACCAATTGCAGTTAACACTTGTGGCTCTTGTAAAGATGCATTCGGATGTAAATGAATTTTTCTATATAGTTACTAATATGTTAAATATTGTTGGAACATCTTTTAAGTGCAGGGATTTGCTTCGACAGCATCAAGCTGAAAAATTAGATGAATTGCCCATATTAGGAGAAGTGCATACTGGACGACCAGGTGATACTCGTTGAGGTTCTCATTATAGAACGTTAGATAACCACATTGTCCTATTTTCATCAATTATTCATGTTCTTAAATTTATTTCTCGTGAGGGTCCAAATTATACCGATAGACTTGTTGCTGAAAGTCTTATGACTAAGATTAAGGAATTTGAAATTTATTTATATTGCGCTTGATGTGGAAAGTTCTAATGATTTGAGCTCCTCATTACAAAGGATGGATCAAGATATTGTCAATGCTACGAGACTCCTCGCTCATACAAAGCAAAGATTACAAACGATGAGGAATAGTGAATTTGAATCATTAATAGATGATGTCTCTTCATTCTGTGATAAACATGAGATAATGATCCCAAAGATGGACGCTCTCTATTTTCCTGTGAAGTCAAAGCATAGAGCTCTTAATGTTACATACTCTCATCACTTGCATGTTGAGATATTTAATGTTGTATTGATTTGCATCTTCAAAATCTTAGAAGTCATTTTGATGTTGTGAGTACCGACTTACTTCTCGGTATGGCTAGTTTAAATCCACTTAATTCATTTTGTAATTTTGATAAGAACAAGATAATGAAGTTGGCTGAATATTATCCGAATGAGTTTGATAGCAACAAGCTTCGGGATCTTAGTTTCCATCTTGACAGTTTTATAGTTTATGCTCGTGGTCCTGACAAGAGGTTCTTAAACATGAAGGAAATTAGTGACCTTTCTAAAGTGTTGGTTAAGTCAGACCTGCATCAAACTTGGCCACTTGTGTATTTGCTTATCAAGTTGAATCTCATTCTTCCTGATGTTACTGCTTCTATGGAATATGCTTTCTCATCCATGAACTACATAAAAATGAGCTTCATAATAGCATAGGTGATGAATTTTTAAATATTTTAGTTTGCTATGTAGAGCGTAAGATATTCTCAACTGTGAACAACGATGTCATTAGTCATTGTTTTCAACATATGAAAAGTCGCGAATCACAGTTCTAAATTATAAGTAGAAATCCTTTTAGGTAATGATAATGCTATTAATAGTTCATTATGAGTTGTGACTAAAAGTATTTGTTGGTAATGATACATTATTAGTAGTTTTCACATTAACTCTTTTAACTCATGCATTCGAATAGTTGTGCACTTATACTATGTGATTGATAGCAACTTTATGTTAAAGGAAATGAGCACTGATAATAGGCTATATTCGCGTAGTTTAGCGTCTATTATACTCCAACTTCATTATGCTTCACTGTCTTAGGAATGTTAAATGATGTTAAAATGGCTCTAATTGTGGATTTTATGTTTCGTAGGAGAAAATTGTGCTTATGAGGACCTAGGATGGTGTTTGGATCCAAATTGAAGGAGAAAGGCCTCTTGGAGTATCTAGCGTGTGAAAAGAAGGAAGAAAATTGCTAAGGCAGACTACTAGTCCACTAGCGCGTCGTTTGAGGCAGAATGAAGTCATATTACCGCGGCCTTAGCGCACCCAGTAGTGCTACCGCGCTAGCCCAGCGATCAGAGGAAGTACACTTAGCCATTAGCGCGGCCGCGCTAGTCCAGTTCGCACACGTTATTTTTAGGGGTAAAATTGGAAGCGTGGAACAATATCACTAAACCTATATAAGGTTCAACTCGCCCAAAAGAGAGAATATCAAGGTTTAAAGTCTTATTCAAGGAAAAGAGAGGCAAGAGGCAAGGAGGACAACTGGGCATCAAATCTCATCTTTCTTCCTTGAGTTTTTACCATTATTGATGAATTCTTCTATTGTTGTTTTTAGCACAATTATGAGTAGCTAACTTATTTAGTCTAAGGTTTTGGTGGAACCTGTTGAGGATGAATATCTGGTTATATTAATATAGTTTTCTTGATTTTAATCTCTATTTGTTCAACTAAGTTCTTGTTGTAGTTGATTGAAGGGCCCTCAATTAGCTGTGCCTATTTAGTGTGTATCTACTTGGGAGAGAGTGCATATTTAGGTAGTTGTTGAACATCACCACTCCCAAAGTATAGGAGGGATCCATAATCGAGGGTTTAAAGGTTGGATTAGGGATAACGATACCTTGGGTGCAATCTAAAATGAGCTATAATCAAAGATAGCTAGCGTAACTTGGGAGAGTGCGTCTAGTAAATTGTCGTAATTACTCGGGAAATATTTATGATAACAAGAGTGCTCATGATTGATAGAGATAAAAAGAGACAAGAAGGGATTCCATCAACAGGGGAAACCATAACCTCAGATCTTCCTCGCATTTGTTTACAACCCAACAATAGTTATATTCTAGTTTAATTAATTTCGTTCAGTTATAGGTAATAGAAACATCAACAATTGTTATTCATAATCTTTTGGAAGTTGAGTACGAAGAATCGAGTGAGTCTAACACTGGTAATTGTTGGTTAATTCCTTGTGGGATTCGACTCTGGGCTAAATACTCAAATTATATTTGCAACGTCCGCTTAGTCCTTTTTACAAGGCATAGTTGGGCGTGATCAAATTTTGGCGCCATTGCCGGGGAATTAATGGTGTTATAAATTACAGTTGGAAGAAATACAAAATTCTCAAGTGTAGTCAATTTTCTTCAATTTTCATCTATACATTGAAATTTTAACGTTTGCTAACTTGGTTGTACAGGTGCATGCCTAGAAACTCATCGAGAACTGGTGAAGTATTTGAAGCCTTATCAGACCCCGAGAAAGTTTTCAAGGCCTTGAACAGGACCAACCGGAAAATCAAACAACAACCATCAATTGAACAACTTGAACTCGACATGGCAGATCTAAACAACAGGAATAATAATGGGGAAGACGTGGTTGACCCAGCTGCGCAGATAGTGGAACCTCTTGTGCCAAAGGCTCCTTTATATGACTGGGCACAACCTACGGCGTATAATTTGGCCACTGCGATAGTAGTCCCTCAGATACAGGCTGATTCCTTTAAGATTACAAACAATATGCTGCACTTGTTGCAGAACAAGGGACTATTTTCGGGGTCATACATTGAGGATCCCCATCAGCATTTGAAGAATTTCATGTCGATTTGCAAAAATCAGAGGCAGCCAAACGTCACTCATGAAGCAATAAAATTGTTGTTGTTTCCATTCTCAGTGACAGGAGAAGCCCAGACTTGGCTAAACTCGCTCCCCATTAATTCCATTGCCACATGGGAGGAGTTAGTTAAGCAGTTCATAAACAAATTCCATCCACCCAACAAGACAGCTCAACAAATTGATGAAATCTTGAGCTTCAGACAGAAGCCAACAGAAACATTGCAGGAAACATGGGAATGATTTAAAGGAATATTGGTTATCTGTCCGCACCATGGTATTCCAGAGCAGATGTTGGGTCAGTGTTTCTATATGGGTCTGGCAGATAGTGTAAGCAAATGTAGATGCTTCAGATGGTGGAGCAATCTTGAGCAAAACATGGAGAGAAAGCCAGATCCTGCTTGATAAAATGGCGCAGAATTCGGGGTGGATAACCAGGAATACACCCATTACTCCAGTAGTTTACTCAGTGGACTTATATCCATCCAATACACTTGCTGAAAATATGGCCACCTTGATGACACAGATGAGCATACTCACCAAAAAGGTGGAGGAGTCAGGGCAAAAGCAGCAGGTACATATTGTGGATACAACCAATAGGGGTTTATGCACATCTTGCATTAGTCATCCAATTGGTAATCAGTGGTATGCTAAATGTGATCATCATCACTACCCTGAAAATATGAACTATCTGTCGAATTATGGGGGCCAGCGACAGGTTGGACAGAATTGGGGCCAGCAAAATCACCATACAGGCCAGCTCAGCAGCAGCACAATAGTGGAAACATGGGAGCCATGTGACCTCATGGTAATGTGGCGCCTTACCAAAGGCCACAGGGGTACAATAATCAGAATCAGCAACAGGCTTATCACCCCCCCCCAGCAACAACATGGTGGGAGACAAGAAGATGGGTTTTCTAGACTTGAAGCAATGATGCAGCAGGTTATTGGGTCAACTGCAAATATAAGTGAGAGATTATATGCACATGAGTCAACTATAAAAAATATTAAAGTACAAATGGGCCAGATCTCGATGTCGTTGAATAATCGTCCTCATGGGACATTGCATGCAGACACTCAGGTAAATCCTAAAGATCAGGGTCCAAAGTAGATAATGGCGGTGAGTCTACGAAATGACAGGGACTTAGACTTGGAGCAGGAAAGAGTTCGAGAAAGCATATAGGCTGAGACACTGGTACCAGTGCCCATTGAAATTGATGGTTCAACAAAACTGACTGAGGTGACAGTGCAGCCTGCCCAGGGAGAACCCAGCACGCAAGTTGAGACTGAGAAATAAGCTGAGACAGCCCAGGAACCGGTTATAGAGGTAGTGTCTGACAAAGAAAAATCCCAAATCACTGGGAAGAAGAGACCTCCAGTACCATTCCCACAGAGGTTGGCCAAGTACCAGAAAGATGAGCAGTATAAAAAGTTCTTGGATATGTTGAAACAAATACAGGTAAATATTCCTTTGATTGATACTCTGAAGGAGATTCCTGGTTATGCCAAAATGATGAAGGACTTGATGTCCCGAAAATTCTACTTCCAAGACTTGGCCACAGTGACTCTTACTCAAACCTGCAGTGCCGTTGTGACCCGACCAATTGCGGAAAAGTTGTCTGATCCATGGAGGTTCACCATTACCTGCACCATTGGTAACTTTGCCTTTGCCAAGGCACTTTGTGATTTAGGGGCCAACATTAATATTATGCCCTTGGCCATCTACAAGAGATTGGGGATTGGTAGAGCTAGACCGACCTCTATGTTGTTGCAGCTGGCAGACAGGACGGTAAAAAGATCGTCAGGCATTCTTGATAACGTATTGGTGCAGGTAGGGAAGTTTGTGTTCCCTGCAGATTTTGTGATACTGGACTGCAAAGTGGATGAGGATATTCCCATAATTTTGGGAAGGTCATTCTTGGCCACAGGGCGAGCCCTCATTGATTGTGAAACTGGGGAGCTCAAGATGAGGTTGAACGACAAGGAAATCACATTCAATGTGCAAATATCCATGAGGCGACCAAGTGAATTCCCCAATTGTTCTCTTATTGATGTCGTAGATGTGATACTGTAGGAAGATGATGAGTCCTTGACTATTGAGGACCCCCTTGCTGCATGTGTGATGAATTTGGATGCGGTAAATGGGGAGGAATTGGCAGAATGGTTGTTGGCTCTTGAGGGCAAAGGCGTGTGGCCGAGGTCACTGGAATTTGAGCCCCTACACTTAGAAAAGAGAGAGACTCCGCCAGCCAAGCCGTCGGTTGAAGAACCACCAAAGCTGGAATTGAAGCCATTGCCAGCCCATCTCAGGTACGCGTTTCTAGGACCCAACTCTACTTTAACTGTTATTATCTCATCCAGTTTGTTAGATGTGCAGGCAAAACAGCTCTTACAGGTACTCACAGAGTGTAAGACTGCCATTGGGTGGACCATGGCCGACATAAAAGGGATCATCCCGGCATACTGTATGCACAAAATTCTACTGGAAGAGGGGCACAAACCTTCCAGGGAACACCAAAGGTGGCTGAACCCAAACATGAAGGAAGTGGTGAAGAAGAAAATTATAAAGTGGTTGGATGCGGGAATCATTTTCCCCATCTCTGACAGCAACTGGGTTAGCCTGCTGCAATGTGTTCCTAATAAGGTTGGCATGACGATTGTAAAAAATGACAACAATGAGCTGATATCTACAAGAACCATCACGGGCTGGAGAATTTGCATGGACTACAGAAAGTTGAATCTAGCCACCCAGAAAGATCACTTCCCACTTCCCTTCATCGATCAGATGCTCGACAGACTGGCAGGGAGGTCTCACTTTTGTTTTCTGGATGGGTACTCGGGGTAAAACCAAATTTCCATTGCCTCGGAAGACATACAAAAGACCTCATTCACATGTCCCTACGGGATTTTTGCCTTCAGAAGGATGCCCTTTGGCTTATGCAATGCACCCGCCACATTTCAAAGGTGCATGATGGCCATATTCACTGACATGGTCGAGGATATAATGGAGGTGTTCATGGATGATTTCTCAGTTGTGGGAAATTCATTCGATGAGTGCCTAGCAAATCTGACCCGAGTGCTGAAGCGGTGTATTGAGACGAACCTTGTGCTTAATTGGGAGAAGTGCCATTTTATGGTACAAGAGGGAATAGTCTTGGGGAACTTGGTGTCAAGCAAAGGAATTGAGGTGGATCATGCTAAATTTGATGTTATAGCAAATCTCCCACCTCCCACATCAGTTAAAAGCAATAAGGAGCTTCCTTGGGCATGCCGGGTTTTACTGGCATTTCATCAGAGACTTCTCCAAAATCGCCAACCCCCTGTGTAAGTTTCTCGAAAAAGATAACCATTTTGTGTTTTCTAATGATTGCAGGGTAGCTTTTGAGGAGCTAAAAAAGAGGTTAGTCACGGCACCAATCATTGTTGCCCCCGACTGGGAGCAACTATTCGAGCTCATGTGTGATGCCAGTGACTACGCAGTGGGAGCAGTGTTGGGACAGTGAAAGGAAAAGATAATGCACCCAATTTACTACGCGAGTAGGACATTGAGTGGAGCTCAGCTGAACTACACTGTGACTGAAAAAGAGATGTTGGCAGTGGTGTTTGCTTTCAATAAGTTCAGATCATACATGATCGGCTCTAAGGTGATTGTTTACACTGACCATGTTGCCCTCAGGTATTTGATTGAGAAGAAGGAATCCAAGTCGTGCCTGATTCATTGGGTGCTGCTACTGAAAAAATTCGATCTAGAGATCCGTGACCGTAAGGGCATGGAGAATCAAGTCGCGAATCATCTGTTGCGACTTGAAGGATCTGAAAATGCAGTGGAAGCAGAGGATATTCTGGAAACATTTCCAGATGAGAAGCTACTCGCCACAAGCATGGAGGAAGTACCATGGTATGCAGACATTGCAAATTACCTGGCAAGTGGTATAGAGCCCTATGAACTCTCATCTGTTCAAAAGAAAAAATTTTATCGTGATTGCCGCAATTATTATTGGGATGAACCTTACCTGTTTAGAATTTGTATTGACAATATGATCCGGAGGTGCGTCCCCGAGATAGAGCAATTTTCTGTTTTGCAGGCATGTCACGCATCAGCGTATGGAGGGCATTTTGGAGGAGTTAGAACAGCGGCTAAAGTTCTAGAGGACGGATTCTACTGGCCAACTGTGTTCAAGGATGCACACCAATGGGTGAAAGGCTGTGACGAATGTCAAAGGATGGGGAACATATCCCGTCGTCATGAGATGCCCATGAACCCGATTCAAGAAGTTGAGGTATTTGATATATGGGGGATTGACTTCATGGGTCCCTTTGTCAGCTCCTATGGCAATAAGTACATACTTGTTGATGTAGACTATGTGTCCAAATGGGTGGAAGCTGCAGCACTCCCCACCAATGATGCACGAGTGGTGGTGGGGTTCTTGAAGAAGAATATATTCACCCGCTTTGGGATCCCAAGGGCCATCATCAGTGACGGAGGCACCCATTTCTGCAATCATGCCTTCGAGAAGCTATTAACAAAGTACGATGTGCGCCACAAGGTGGAAACCCCATATCACCCTCAAACAAGTGGACAGGTTGAGGTGTCAAATCGAGAAATAAAGAGTGTGCTGACGAAAACTGTGAACGCCACAAGAACTGATTGGGAGAAAAAGCTGGATGACGCACTCTGGGCCTACAGAACTACATTTAAAATGCCAATTGGTATGTCACCGTACAAGTTGGTGTTCGGGAAGGCATGTTACCTGTCAGTAGAACTAGAACATCGATCTTGGTGGGCACTGAAACAGTTAAATATGGATCTTGATGCTGCGGGAACAAGTCGAGTCACCAAACTACATGAGCTAGATGAATTCAGGTATCTTGCCTTTGAAAGCACAAGGCTATACAAGGAAAGAATGAAGAGGTTACACGACAAGAACATTGTGGATCGAAACTTCAAACCTGGAGATATGGTGTTGCTCTATAACTCAAGATTGAGACTATTTCTGGGTAAACTCAAGTCCCGATGGTCTGGACCATTTCGTGTGGTCGAAGTGTTTCCCTCAAGTGCTGTAGAGATTGCTTCTGAAAATGATTCCCACACCTTCAGAGTTAATGGGCATAGATTGAAATTGTATGTGGGTATGAACGAGAACAAGGAAGTGTCTATGATGCATCTTACTCAACGTCAAAGGTCGAGCGAGCCTTAAATGTGCTCATTATGCGTCGTTCCGCGACGTTATATCAAGCGCTTCATGGGAGGCAACCCATTGATTTGTTATATTTGTCATGCCACGACATTAACTAAGGCGTTGCTTAGGAGGAAATCCAATGTGTAATGTTTATAGTGTAAGGGATGAGTAGTTGAATTGTTGTAAGTACTAACATATGTAAGTGTGCGCGGGCGAGGGTAGACTCAAGCCACTCCAAGGGAAAAATCAGAAAAAAATGAAGTATTTTGAGGCTTGGGGTAGCGCGACCACGCTACTGAGCGCGCTAGTGGTCATGCTAAAGGCCCAGTGCACTGCCTCGTCCCAAAGCCACTAGTGCGGGCACGCTAGTGCGGGCACGCTAGTGCGGGCACGCTAGTGGCCGCGCATATGGCCAACTGTTCTGTCTCCACTAGCGCGGTCGCACTATGGGCGCGCTAGTCCCGACGCGGACCAGGTAAGTTTTGTATTATTTTTTTGGCCTTCAATTTTTCTAATTACCCAAACCTAACCTACCTCCCCCACGTCTCCCACACCCACTTCTCCAAAAACCTAACCCGGTACACCCTCCCCCCCTCACTTCTCCTAAAGCTCTTCTTCTTCTTCTATTCTCTTCTTCTTCTAAGAATACTCTTCCCACCCATACCCAAGTCCTCACACGCCCCAATTCTCTTGCTCACTCCTACCATAACCCAATTCTCCACTTCTCACTCCTTTAACACACAGGTATGTGTTTTCTTTACTAATTTTTTTTATTTTTGTAGTTTTTTGTTCTGTTTCCATTGTTGAAAGTAGTAGTTTTTCTTCTTGTTTAGTAGAAGTAATTGGTAGTGTATGTGTAGTACTTGTGGGTGATGGTATTTGGGGGTGTTGTATGCCTTGATTTAGTTGGGTGAAGTTTGGGAAATTGTTGTGGTGATTGGAGTTCCAACTTGATTAATTGGGGGCTCCGGTGGATAATGCCCACCAAGTATTGGAATAAATGCCCCACTGAAGGGAAATTATTGTGACCAATTGTAAGGTGAAGTCTGAGAAACCACAGTTAGGTCACCTCGTTGTGCTGCGCTAATAATGTCCTTATTGTAGGTACAATGGCACCCTCTCGGAAGCGTCAAGCCACCGGATCTTCCTCCAGCACACAAGCAAGTTCTTCCTCTGGCAGACGAGCAAGAGGAGCACCTGACACTAGACATTTCAATAGCAACAAATTTGTATCAGCTAAGGCCCAGGACAGGTTTGCTGCTAAGGAATCGAAGGTGGTCATACCTGAACGTGGCCCAAGGATGTACATTTGAGCTGATTCAGAGGAGATTAGATGTGTTCTTTGAGGAGCCCGATGAGGCTAATGCAATGATAGCGATGGAGTTTTATGCCAACTTCCCGGAGCACAAGAATCATGTGGTAATAGTGAGGAAGAAGCCGGTGAGTGCCTCTGTGGAGGCCATTCGGATGATTTACCGGCTGCCAGGTCCCGTGGATAGTTACGAGGAAGGCTATGAGGCATATGGCCGGCGCTATACTCCGTGGGAAATGTTCCTCCCAACCATTTGTGTCTTGGGCGCAGATATTCAGTGGTATAAGTACGGACAAAAGTTTCACTCCTCGGCACTCACTTTTGAAGCGAAGTGTTGGCTCTATCTTATCGATAACCGCCTGATCCCGTAAAATAACACATCGGAGGTGAATGCTCCTCGTGCGTGTTTGATCTGGTGCTTCATGAAGGGCCGCGATTTTGACATGGCCAGGCTCATGCATGAGGAGATGTTAGTCCGCAGTAAAGTTCAGAGGTATGGCTTATTTTTCCCATCTCTTGTCACTCGATTGTGCTTTGCAGTTGGGGTATCAGGAAACTTGGCGGTGGATGGCAAAGTGACAACGGTGTACGCCTTCCGAGTAGACAAGGTGACCACTGGAAAAGACGCGGTGGAGGTTGGTGGTGATGACGAGGAGGACGAGTCTGAGGAGGAGGAGGAGGACGACGAAGATGAGGAGGAGGCGCAGTCCACTCAGGAGCAGGCTGCCGAGGGTGCAGGCCCGTCTAGGGCCAGTCGGGGACAGAGAATGGACCACCTGGAACAGGACATGGCTGGGCTGCACACCTCGGTCGCCGACCTGGGTACGCGAGTTGATGCAGTGGCTACCCAACAGAGGAAATCCAAAAAGAAGATCATGGGTTGGCTGCGTGCCCTGGGTCGTGCGTGTCACCTGGACCCAGGGACAGTCTCCGACCAGGATTGAGCTTTTAGGGAAGTCCCCTTACCTCTCTTTGTTTATTTTGATTTCCATGAGGACACGTCTTCATCTTAAGTGTGGGGTGGAGGAATGCTCCCTTGTATATGTACATACGTAGGAACTGATTGTTAGTTGTTGCTTTTATTTTCTTTTGAGTTTTGTTTCTTTTGTTGAGTTTTGCTGCTTTTGTTCTTTTTTTGTGATTTTAGTAGTAGTATAATAATTAGGTCGTCTTGGCCCGACGATAGATCCCTTTTCGACGGGGTTCTTGAGGGTCCAAGTCGACCATAAAAAAATATATATATAAAAAAAAAAAATATATATATATATATATATAGTGGACTCTTCCTGACGACGGATCTCTTGGGCAGTTTTCTTGAGGAAAGTTAGTCTAAATAAAACACCAAAAAGTTTTTTTTTTTTTTTGTAGGTAGTGTAGCAACTCCCCCTTGGTTTTTCTTTTGACCGCGGTTCTTTTCCAAGGGTTTGCTTGAATCGGGTGTAGTAGTTTTTTTTTTTTTTTTTTTTTGTTAGGTGGTTTTGGGCGATGAGCTGAAATAGGAAAAGCATCCCTTAGTGTTGTTACACCCGAACACAAAAGACACTAGAATATGACGCTTAAGCTCAGTTGTTGATTCGTGTGGAGTGCCTTAAATTTGTATGTTGGAACTAACTTGAAAACTCGGTGAGGGTGTCTTGATAAACCAATGTGGAGTGAGTCATGTATCATATGTGTGTAAGGTGTATTGCATTGTACTCTATGCTCCACATTCGACGCCTAGAAATTGCGTTGTGTGTTTGCAAAGCAAAATTGTAGCTTCGTTCAGTTTTAGAAGTGATATAGGAATTTCTTTGTTAAGCCAGATATAAAGTAGACCCACCTGATTCTGATCTATCATAGTTAACCCCTTTGAGCTTATAAGTTTGTTTCTTTGGAAACCACATTACAAACCTTACCCAATTGTTTGAATGGCCATCTGTTTGAACCCTTTACCTCTCATGAGCACTTGAATTGTTAGAGAACATGTAAAAGTCAAAGTTTGGATTGATGGTTTGGTTTTTGAGTGGAATCAAAGACATAGAAAGAAAGGTGCAAAGTTTTGGGGAAAAAATGAAAGAATAAGCGCCACCTGGAAAAAAAAAGGACAATGAATAAATGCAGTCCTTGATAAGTGGTGAAGTGATATAATTGCACCTAAGTAAATTTAGGGGTAATATAAAGAAAAGTGTGGTGGAATGTCTGGCCTGGCATAAATATGGTCTGAAAGCGAAAGTAAATGTATTAAAAGTGCTTATGGTGGTTAGTCACTATATCTAAATATATCCCACCCGTCCCTTAGCCTACATTACAACCAAATGAAGACCTAATTGATCTTAGACTGAATGGGCTCGATTAGTAGAGTATTACACTATGGGCAAGCCTATGGTGCATCTTTGTGGCATATGAATGTTCTTTCCGAGAGTGAGCGAATTAGTTCTCTTTGAGTTCCTACTTGTTCTTAATATTATTCTTGTGGAACTACTCTCGTGTGATGTGAGGGCACTTGATTCATGACGGAAAGGTAAGTCTTGACCTCTGTATAGAGTAAATTGAGGAAGTATGAACATTGCACGGCACGTGAGAGTCGACTCTTGAGGCTTAGATGTTACATTGCTAGGTACAACTCTTGTAATATGTTTGTGGTGTGACACGTTAGGGAAATGCTTAGTGAAAGGACTTTTTTAGAGTAGGGTGGATTGCTCGGGGACTAGAAATGATTTAAGTGTGGGATATTGATAATAGGCTAGATTCACGTAGTTTAGCGTATATTTATACTCCAACTTCATTATGCTTCACTGTCTTAGGAATATTAAATGATGTTAAAATGGCTCTAATTGTGGATTTTATGTTTCGCAGGAGCAAAGCGTGCTTATGAGGACCTAGGATGGTGTTTGGAGCCAAATTGAAGGAGAAAGTCCCCTTGGAGTATCTAGCGTGTGAAAAGAAGGGAGAAAAATGCTAAGGCAGACTACTAGTCCACTAGCGCGGCCGTGCTAGTCTAGGTGTTTTAGTCAGAATGAAGTCCTATTAGCGCGACCTCGCTAACCCAGCGATCAAAGGAAGTACACTTAGCCATTAGCGTGTTCACTAGCGTGGCCGCGCTAGTCCAGTTCATACACGTTATTTTCAGGGGTAAAATTGAAAGCTTGGGACAATTCCACTTAACCTATATAAGGTTCAACTCGCCCAAAAGAGAGGATTATCAAGGTTTAAAGTCTTATTCAAGGCAAAGAGAGGCAAGAGGCAAGAAGGACAATTGGGCATCAAATCTCATCTTTCTTCCTTGTGTTTTTACCATTATTGATGAATTCTTCTATTGTTTTTTTTAGCACAATTATGAGTAGCTATCTTATTTAGTCTAAGGTTTTGGTGGAACCTGTTGAGGATGAATATCTTGTTATATTAATATATTTTGCTTGGTTTTAATCTCTATTTGTTCAACTAAGTTCTTGTTGTAGTTGATTGAAGGGCCCTCAATTAGCTATGCCTATTTAGTGTGTATCTACTCGGGAGAGAGTGCATATTTAGGTAGTTGTTGAACATCACCACTCCCAAAATATATGAGGGATCCATAACCGAGGGTTTAAAGGTTGGATTAGGGATAACGACACCTTGGGTGAAATCTAAAGTGAGCTATAACCAAAGAGAGCTAGCGTAACTCGGGAGAGTGCGTCTAGTAAATTGTCGTAATTACTCGGGAGAGATTTACGGTATCAAGAGTGCTCATGATTGATAGAGATAAAAATAGACAAGAAGGGATTCCATCAACAGGGGAAACCATAACCTTAGATCTTTCTCGTATTTGTTTACAACCCAGCAATAGTTATATTCTAGTTTAATTAATTTTGTTCAGTTATAGGTAATAGAAACATCAAGAATTGTTATTCGTACACTTTGGGAAGTTGAGTACGAAGAATCGAGTGAGTCTAACACTGGTAATTGATAGGTTAATTCCTTTGTGGGATTCGACTCTGGGCTAAATACTCAGATTATATTTGCAACGTCCGCTTAGTCCTTTTTACAAGGCATAGTTGGGCGTGATCAAGCACCCACGACCTTAAAATCCTAGATTCGCCGCTGCCCTAAACAATACTTGAACGCGGAATATTTTATATATTTGGCTGCCCATAACATATTAGACAATAAGCTGGGCAAAAACCATTTACAAATTTCTCAAAGGGTTTACCCCAACCCCTCACCTCTCCACTGTTTTGGTGAAGCCAGTTGGTAAACAATATGAACATAGTGTGATATTGTTCATTTTGGTTCCAAGCCCGCGCTCGACATCTTATATGTAGCTTTTTTTCTTACCAACTTTTAATTTGGAATTTTATTCGCACAACTAACAATCTTCTCTTCCAACCAAATACCACGTGTTTTATCACCAAAATTCATAGGCTTATCAAAAAATATATTGTGTCCCCCTCACATTATCCAAGTATTTCTTAGCTCTATGAGCCAAGGCATAAGATCTACTTTTCGCCATCAGCATACTCGTCCCACCGAATAATAATCAGCTCTGGCTGATGAGGCGTTGATTCCTTTTGCCTATTGGTCGTTTGAAATTATATTCATGGATATGATCGGAGCTGTCATATCCAAGATCGGAACTATCAAAAACTATATCTAAAAAATAAAACAAACAACGTGTTGAGAGATAACATTAGTTTTATAGAATGAAATGTGGTTCAATCATTTGGGCATGCACACTACAACAACAACAACAACAACCCACAACAACAACTCAGTGACATTTCACTAGTAAGGTATGGGGAGGGTAATGTGTACGCAGACCTTATCCTTACAATGAAGAGCAGAAATATTATTTCCGATAAATCTTCGGCTGAAGAAAACAAAAAAAACACAAAAAAAATGATATACCAGTACCATCAATAAACCTTAGACATTTGGGTATGCAGACTATGTCCAAAAAACTTGTTTCGTCATGAATGACGACAACTGCAAGCAGTCTTGGGTCTATTATACAGACCATGCTCTTTTATGGAAGACTAATTTTAGTTCTTGAATTATTTCACTGTGTGCCACGCAAAACGTAGATATGAAGCCTCATATTTACAGCTCGTTTGGCCATAGATTTTGCCAAAATAAATTTGAGTTTTATTTGGCAAATATATATTTGATCATAGATTTTGCTTACATTTTGGCAAAATCTCAAATCTAAAATGGCCAAAATATCACCATTAGATTTTTTAAATATTGCCCCAAACTTTTGTATTTTATAAAAAAAACCCTCCAATTATTATTTTGTCACAATGGTGCTTCGTCTTCTCGGTCATCTGACAGTGTATCATGTAGTTTATTACAAAAATGATAATTTTGTACCAAATTTATTTATGTTCAAGACTATGATTTGCGATAATATACTGAATGTTATTGATAATGGTATTGTTGGGTATTTGTGATAATTTTTAGAACTTGTGGGTTTAAGTCATGTTTCATGTTTTTCCAAAATAAATTTGGGAAATATGTTTTGAAAAGTGATGTCCAAACACATTTTCATCTTCAAACCAAACTTCACCCACATCAGATTTTTCAAAACAAATTTGGGAATTTATGGCCAAACGCTAGCTTAATATATTCAAACAACAACAATGATAACATACTCAATGTATTTTCATAAATATCTTGTATGAAGTAGTGTGGTTGTTTCCGATCAGGGGCGGAGCCAACAATCTGGCTACAGGTTCGGCGAACCCAGTAACTTTGGTTCAAACTCTATATTTGTATTGAAAAATTCATTAATTAGTTATAAATCAATAATTTAGAACTCAGTCACTTAAAAGCTTAGAAAACCGAACCCATAAGCTTGAAATTCTAGCTCCACCTCTGTTTTCGATAGACCCATGACTCAAGAAAAACGTCTTCAAAACGGTTTTAAAAAATACAAGGAAAAAGTATTGACAACAAAATAGTAAAGATAACTACAATAATAGAAACAGTTGTGGTAATAAATCCGAAAAATAAGATAATAATAATAGTAGACTAATACTGATAAACGAGAAGAGGGAGCACATAAGGTGCTCTAAACGAGAACCATGTTCTCCCACAAAAAAAAGAGAAATAGCCCGATTACCTACTAACTTTCTACCCTAATTCTCGACATTCATGTTATCGTAACTAGGGTCATGTTATTGGTGAGCTGAAGATGGGTCATGTCCTATCTAATCACCTGTCTCCCATTCTTTCTCGGTCTACCTCTACCTCTCCTTGAGGACCTATCACTGCTAACCTCTCTCGCACCTCCTCACTGGGGCATTTGTGTTCCTCTTCACATGTCTGAACTATCTCAACATCGCTTCCCCCATCTTGTCTGCCGTGGAGGCAACTCCCTTGTCCCTTATATTTTTGTTCCTAATTTTATATTTCTTAGTATGCCGCATATCCATCTACGCATCCCTATTTCTGCTACTTTTATCTTCTGAAAATGGGAGTTCTTGACCAATCAGCATAATTATTATATTCCTTGGCGCAAAAAAAGGGGACTATTTTCCCACCTTCATGACCTCCCAAGAAGAAAATCGTAACTTCAAAAGTACATGCATTGCTCAGGCCGGCATTCTTGCACCAACAAACATTCAGTGGCACACAGTGACGGAGTCAAAAATTTTGCTAAAGATGCTCAAAATTTAATATATACGAATTTAGAAAGTAATATTTGTCCTATATACACAGTCTAATTTTTCCGGCTAAAGGTGTTCAACCAACCACCCTTGAGCATATGTGACTGGTACAAATGGCATAGAGTGATGCGCCAGTATAACCACGAAACTCACGCCGACAACAAACACTCATCTGCATGCTTAACACCTTAATCTTGTTCCTGAGTACAATCTCAAACCTAGAGTACAATTAAACCCTATTTCCTCTGAGATTGCTCGAAAAGAAAATAATGCAACATTTTGTATATGATTTAGCATGAAAAATTAGCAAAAAGCATGGTTTACTACTACTAAGACAAGTTTTAACATGCATTTCACAGTAACAGAACCCTCAAGGTCACAGAACTTAGAAACGAAGAGAAAAGTGCAACACATAGTAGAGTCTTCCATCTTTATTTACATACTGCAGCAACGAGTTATTAAAACTGCAGTGAGAATTCTTGTAAGAATTCTTTTATTCTCAAAAGCAGACTGGAAATAGAATTCAAACATATCTTAAAGTTTTTCTAGTGCTCAGACCATTTCATCATCACTAATCTCACTCTCGAATCTCGATGCTTTGTTGCGCTCCTCACCCCAGCATAATTTTACAGATTGGACATGAAGCATTCACTGCGAGCCACGGGTTAATGCATCTGCTATGAAACTGCCAAAAAAAATGCGGGTTCGAATTAGAGGAAGTGCTAAGATCAGAACTTGGAAACATTTGCCCTGCTAGTAGCCCAGTTTTCTCAATCACTGCATTTCTGGTAATTATTCAAGCATCAAAGACAAGGCAATGGTAATTTCATTGAGTCATTCATTTACAACCATTGACATAGAGCTTTAACTCAGATCAATCTCTGCCATAAGGTGATTTAGGAAAATGGAAGAATATCATGTATTTCAGAGGGAAGGAAGAAAAAATCAGATAGAATAGGCAGAAACCTGATGTAAACATGGCAAGCTACGAACAAGGTCTCCCTTCATAACTTGCTCGAAACAAATATTACATGTCGATTTGTAACATGGGGGATCCTCCTCTGTTATATGTATCCTCCAATATCCCTGCTTCATTTGAAGATGGGAGTATATAAATAATCTTCATTTGAAAGGAGCACACTGAAAATATTAAGAACAAATCTTATCTTTTAAGCAAGTGAACGAAGGACTTTGAAAAGGCAAGCATAGGCTGAAGCATAGCAAAGATTCATCTCATATGACCAAATAGGACAAGTATATCGTGAAGCTAGAAAAATTATACTGTTAGAATTCTCATTCACGGGCTGTAAACACATTTATCATGAGAGTTTTAGCTCTTTCCCCCTTCCCCCTCTTGAAACTTAATGAAATTCAGCTGGGGGGGAATTTCTTTTTATATCACTGCTTCTGGATTCGGATCATTATTCTGCTCAAGCAAATTTAAAGTTATCCAACAAAGAGAAGGCAACAAGCAACTGAAAAAGAAAAAAAAACAATGGATAGCTAAGCCATAAGTGAAGATGTCACCAAGCAATAGAGTGGCATAACCCTTGAGCATCTGAAAGAAAGTACCTTAGCTGAGGCTGCAGAAAATGAACCTTGTTCCAGTGGTGCATCCTCACTACAAGAAAGACCAATATAGAATCGAATTACAACTGACTCCTAACCAGTGTTTCGCTCTTACCACTAGACCAAATCCCTGGGGGCTAGGTTTGAGGTAAATTATAATAAATATAATGATAGAATGCGGGATTTTAAAAGAGTAAATGAAAGAGGATCATTACATTCTAACAGTTATGCAATTCAGCATATGAACTAGTATCTTTTTTTTTTCTATTTGAATAACCGATAAGGCCCCTGTGAGTTAACTGGCCAAACCATAGTTGGTCCACGGATGTGAAACTCGGGGGAGGATCAGCCCGCCCTCCGTCATGTTCCCACTTAAATACCAAGCTTCCTCTTAATGACATGGGTTTGAACTTGTGATGTGTGCTCAATCCACAGATCCCAAGCTGTGTCCTTATCACTGAGTCGGAATCCAAACGGGAGGAATATGACTGTTGTACTTCAACATTATTCAAGTTCATACTTAGTCTCCAAATTTCCATAATTTTAAATTTGATCCTGACTAGGTCAAACCAAAATAAGCTTACCATGTAATAACACTTCAACTGGACCAAGAACACAAATAAAAGAAAAGTAATTCATTTAACTGTGTCTTTTTGCCAATAACTTTTTTACCAAAAGTATTAGTTTCCATAATCACTTATAGTAACTAGCACTTACCCACTATTTCCAAGTGATGACAGGCTTGGGACACACACGCAAGTGTTGACATATAATGCATGCTATTAAGACATCCAAATGACCAAAATATTTTCCTGTGACTCTAGAGTGGTAAAAGTTAAATCCCACTTGAGGACTAAACCGTGGTCGACAGAGGATAGGATGCACAAAGACATGAGGATTCAACAAGGATTAGCCTAGTTCTGAATGAAGCATCTACAGCTAAGACCAAGGATCAGCCAATGGCAACAACGCTAGGTGTCTCTGCCTCCACTGAGAAACGGCAAAGCGCATGCTGGCCTCAACCAAAGGACCTAGGTCAAAATAGCACCAAGCCAAGAAATGCCACAGAAGACCAAAGATCACATTGTAGTGCCAAACACAGTTGAAAAGACAAATTTGCATCCAAGCAATAGCTCTCCATCAGTTTCTTTTTCCATTCTTACTAGCTAAAAAGAAAATACCAAAAAGAAAATGAAGGAAAAGAAAATATAGAATTGCAACTCACTCATCCCATGTCATTACATATTTTCCGTATTATCCATTATGTCACTAGCTAGTTCTGTCGATTTAAATCACAGGCTACCTTCAGTTGTTCAATCGTCATTCTTTAGGTGCACAAGAATGCCAGAAAATCCAAGGCTTGAAAGGAAAAAGCATGAACTTAGAATGCTTGTAACTTACCTCTCTAGACCAATGCCTTTGTAATTGTGAACAGGTAAGGCATTTATCTCTTCTTCATTCATGAAAGGAATTCCAAAAACACTAGCAGAATAGATTAAGTTTTCTACACATGGAAACAACCATATCATAAGAAAAGAGATCATCTTTAGTAGCTTGAAAGAATCTTCAGAGGTCAGTCTATGATACTGATCCCAAGGACATATAGACAGCAAAAGTATTGCTATGAAAAGTTTTAACAGATAACCACAGCAAACATACCAAACTCAACAAGTTCACGGTCTAGAAGAGCAACTTGGAGCCTCAGCTCTTGCAATCTTCTTCTGGTCGGAAAAGCTTCTGATGAAGGCATATATTGATGAAGTGTATCGCAACCAGTCAAGTGGTTAACGGATGTACTACTTGTTCTGCCTCGAGCTTGGCGTGTTGAACAAATTTCATATATCATAGTAAATGCTATTATCATGATTACATGCACAAAAACGCAGCCCTGGACGTGAAAATTAACAACATTATCTCAAAATGCCATGCCACCAAGAATGCTTAAAATCAATCAATAGAAATGCTCACGAATATTCAGCTTAGGTATTAGGACAGAAGGTACCATGAAGATCATTGGCGTGTCATCAGCGGGGCTTAAAGCGTATAGGAAAAGAACTGCCAAACAGTTTAATGGATGGCTAATTAGTAGACAGAAATCACAGAACAAATTTGCAAGAAAAGAATCAAAAAGATGACACAGAAACTTTACCTAGGATAGCCAGAACGACGCAGGCCGTTTTTGTTGGACTCGTAAAAAGTTTATGCTGATAAGGAAAGAAGTTCCAGTGTCAAGATAAGGCTAGATTAAGTACTAGTAAGTCTCTCTTGACCTTTATACAAGTATAAAGAAGAACTACTCTGGTGTACCCAAAAAGGATCACCATTCTGGAAAACATGCAAGATAAGAATAATACAAGTAGTACCACAGCCACTAAGGACACACTGCAACACATCTTGCACTCATAGCTGCATGAATTTCACTGCTTGATTCAAAGTAGACAAATGGCAAATGCACAGAAACATCAACAACAACATACCCAGTGTAATCCCACAAGTAGGTTTTAGGGAGGGTAGTGTGTATTGTGTACGCTGACCTTACGCCTACCTTGTGTGAGGTAGAGAGGTTTTTTTCTGACAGACCCTCGGCTCAAAGGAATGCACAGAAACATACCAGTGCTTAATTTAAGATGTCAAAACTATTGTGGAGCTAAAAGGAAGCAAATGATAAAGATGAGTGCAAGTCAAAACAAAGAATACTAAATATTCACCGTCATAACTTCTAGAAGAGATGAATGGTGAGTTGTAATTATACTAATTCTGAAAATTATGATTACCATTGTCGAGATAATATCTGTTGCTTGCTACTGCCCAAAATTGCCAAGATCTGTTGAGGCTTCAGGAAAAACCTTACAATGAGACTCCTCACGTCCTTTAAGAAGATGTCTGTGGATTCAAACTGCAAGATTGTTAGCCCATATAAAGCTCCCTCTCACTACCCCCTTTTCTCAAAAGCAAGCATGATCATCCCAACCTCAGTTGGTATTTCACAAAAAGGTAGATCAGATCTTTAAACATTGAGATAAGTAGTTGCACATGAGTAAAGATAAAATAAGACAGAAGTAAAGAGGACCTTTCAGTTAAACCAGCTAACTAATTCAATTTGGGGCCTTGTTCTTCCTAGTGCTGTACACATCTAACTGACCGCCCCATTTTGAGAAAATCAGAAAGTTCAAGTGCTTTATAGCATATTACACAATAATTGCATCAAAAGCTATTAATAATAAGGTTGCTTGATCTGCCTTTGCTATAATAATAACGTTTGCAGATTATAGCAGAATGATTTCATATTCAAGCACAGAAGTTTTAAGAGTTATGCTGTGAACGCCCATTCTCCTGAAATTATGTTTAAGTCAATCCGACATCTGAACCATCTTCTTATAGTTCAAAATGATAAAATCGTCTCTTTTAGAAATTAGACATATGTAATGCAATCTGAACTGATGAGGATACAATTCTAGAGGCTTCAACCAAAAGGAAAACTACTTGAAGGATACCAAATATATATAATTAATATTTATATAGGCGACTTCAAGCAACTAATTATATACAAAACCTTTGATTTAGGGTATTTGAATTGTCCACTACAAGGTTTGAACAACAAAATTTGGATGGGCGGACAGCCAAGGAAACAGTTGATGGTTCCTTTTATTTTAAGGGTATACTTGGTTAACCATTAAGATACAAGGAAAACTCAAATAAATGCTATAATTGATAGGTTTTTTACACAATAAGAAGGGACTAGCTCATAAATATAGCAGCTTGGCCTGCTTGAGATATGGTAAATAAGAAGTTCAATAAAAAGAAAAGGAAGTTCAATTGAAATAATGTGTTTCCTTTTTTCAATATGTATTTCAATATTCAGTATGGAAGTTTGGACATAAAGAGAATCCAATTCATGGCAAGAGTGTAGGAGGATTGGCCCTTCTAGCATCGTGCAATGAATTCATTAATAAAGACTTCTGATTTCACCTAACTTAACAAATTGAGCCCTTCTGTGAGATACCAATAACACGAAAGAAAACTCTACACAAGAGTTGATTATGTTTTGTGGATTCTGTTTTCTTCGTCCTATACTGCAATCACCCATCTTCGAGGGTGCATGGTGACACTCAACATGCTCAAACAGGTTCTTTTCTAAAAAAAAAATTCCTTGCATGAAGGGGTAGCATTCCACTAGTAAACTACTGAAACTGCCAAATCATAGGTAGGGAAACTAGCAATTTCAAGTATCCCCATTATTTGTTAATGAAGTACAAACATAATCAAATAGAAGAATCAGAAATCACAAGAACCATTCAGGCATAACATAGGATGATTTACCAATTGTAAGGCAAAATTGAAGAGGAAAAATGAGAAAGATGAATGGCAATAAAGGGAATGGAAATCTAGTAAACCTGAAAAGAAAAAGGAAGAGTACCTCCAACGCCAGAAGCCACAAAGAAGTGCAGCATCGAGGAATCCGAACTAAACTATATATATTGATGTTGTCGGTGGTGGTACACTGTTCTTTTTTGTCGGATTCGCTGCTTTAACGCTTCTTTTGCATGAATCTTATCTTCAAGATCACCAATGGCCGACATGTCAGCATTGCTTTAGAAGTAAAACTGCCACGAAAATTTCCAAAAGCAATAAGAATATTGAATACAGGATTTAGGAAGATAAATTAACTACTCCACAAAACTAATAATGTTCTCTTAGAGCATGGAATCCAATGTCTTCCATGGCAAACCATGACTAATCCAGAAATGCCTGTATTGGCAATTAATAGTGTTTCCGAATATACAAATATTGTATCAAGACATCAATCAATCAATCAACTGTGCTTCAATCCCAAATTAGCCAGATCCGGCCATATGTATACTCCATGTCCCCATTCTATTCAACATTTCATCCCAATTCTAAATAATCACAAATTAACTGATGAATCTAGGTTGATATTTGTCACACTTGTAATCTCTTAAATAAAAGGGATACAAGGACATGTGGAAATACTCGCATGTAAAGGAAACGGTATTTTATCTCTAAAAGCCGCAAAGAATGTGCTCAGACGAATCAGATAAAAAGTCAACAATAGTTGAAACAGTTATCTCCACTGCCTCAATCTCAATTTAGTTGGGGCCAACTATATGAATACTTTATATCTTCTTTTTCCTATTTTGAAAGTATGAATACTTTATATCCATTCAACTCTATCCAGGTCTATTTCACTCCAATATTAAATAACTATAAATTAACTTATCAACCTAAGTAGACATTTGTCATACTTGCAATCTCTTCAATAAAAAGGATACAAGAACATGATGAAGTTCCAGCTTGTAAGAGAAATCGTAAAAGCATGCTCGCTCGAATAAGATAAACAGCAGTAGATAAATGAAAAGGTTTATCTCCGCTATCCTCTCTGTGTTCCCTTTTTTCTCCTCAAGAAAATTTGTTATGCAAAGATAAACAAGAGACAGAAAGAGAAAGTGGTTACCATACGCTTGGCAAGAGCGCACGAAGCGCTATTAACATGCAATTAATAATTAGTTCATTGACCAGTTTAGCAGAAGTGGCGCATCCTTTACTATTTTTCAGGCAGATGAGCAATTAATAATAATCAAACAATAAATAGAAGACAAAGTGATTTTTCTTTAAGAACTATAAAGAGGGGGGAGGGAAAGCACGAGATGTAGTGGGAATCAAACTCAATCAAAACAATCGAGCGACAATTGATTAGCGTTGAAGGTGATAAAGTAGTTCCTTTGTCCCAAGTTGATATGCTGTTTAATCTTCAGCATCTCCAAGCCCCTCTTCACAAATGGGATTTCATAGTAAAGAAACACTCGAATGTAGACAAGTATTGTTAGTTCAAATCCTTGCAAATTTGAATAACTAGAAAAACAATTACCAAGAATGTGCTGTTCATTAGGCTTACATTTCAGTAAAGCAGAAATGTTGCTACGAGTCTTACTATGGACCAAGGGAAAAATTCACCCTTATATTTCCAAAAAAGGAAACGGTGTGTCTACATTAACAATAAGTGCAATTATTGAAACGAAGTTTCATAAAAAGAATTATATCATTCTAGCAAATTTTGATTACAATTCAAATAACCATCTCATTGAACTGAAATTAATATCAGATTCAACTAGAAGACGAGACATTGACATCTCATTATGACATGGTGCTAATTTAAAATCTAAACATTAAATATACACGACAAAGCAACAAATGTGTTAAAGTAACAAGTTGAAAATGCATAAACTACCATACCACAATTGAAATTACCATACAGATGTCTCAGAAGTAGAGCCACAATATAAGCAATGTGTGCAAGCAGCATTGCCTTAGGTTCAAACAACATATATGTGTGTAATGATTTAAAGAAAATGTTTAGCACCCACTATCCTTTGTATAATAGATCCGCCTTCAATGTTGTACAGTCTACTGTCAAGAAAACCAACAGATCGAGAAAATTTTCCTCAATAATTGCTTTCAGCTTTACAATAAATTATTCTGTTTCAATTTTCAAAGCAAATGATAACCCGGCAGGAAACGAATTAGGCATCCAAAGCCAGCATGCGCAGGGCAAAGCCATAAAATGAAACTCTGTGTCAATGATAAAGGAAAGTGTGATAATTATTGAAACAAACTCCATAAACGAATGATATCAATCTAGCAAATTTTGATTGTAATTCATATAACCATCTCATCCAACTCTAATCAATATTGAATTCAATGAGAAGACTAGACATTGACATCTCATCAGACCATTCACATTCACAATGTAACAATAGATGGTTGGCTGTTTCCACATTTGTTTCACAAAGGAAGATACATGGCCAAGTAACTAAAGTGTTTGAAGTAATAAATTGAAAATGCATAAACCGCTACACGAAATTTGAAATGAACATACAAACGTCTCGGTTGTGGAACCAGTATATAAGCAGTAGATGCACGTGCACCACTACCTCGAGCTCCAATAATGTAGATAATCCAAAGACAATTTTTATAAAACACATTATCTATTAAGTGGTGCTACTTTCATATACTAGATCAGCCTCTAACATCTCATAGCTATCTCACAGTTTCCTGAGAAGAAAACAAAACTACCAATAAATGTTTTGAAGTAACAAATTGAAAATGCATAAACTGCCCCACCATATTTGAAATTCAACATACAAGCATCTTGGTACCAAAACCACCATATAAGCAGTGGATGCACGTTCACTACTGCCTCGAGCTCGAATAATGTAGATAATTTAAGGGCAATTTTTTTATAAAATACACACACAGACACACACTAGCATTGTTTGACCCCATACAATATAAAGTAGTCTGTCTATTAAGACTTAAAATAGAAAGAAATTACCTAAGCTTTTTTGCTGGGATTGGAACATTGATCTTGCATAATTTTGATTTTAGTTTTATCAACAACTAAGACACATCAGTGATTCTGTTATTATTTTTATACTTTCTGTTGTCGGTACTGATATATTGTCTTTTTCGCCTGCTTGAGCCGAGGCTCTATCGGAAATAGCCTCTCTACCCTTGGGGTAAGGTCTACCTACACTCTAACCTCTCCAGACCCCACTTATGGGATTTTACTGGATTGTCGTTGTTGTTGTAAGACACATCAATGACTCCAGATAGACTTGAGAGAAATCTGGGACTAACACTTGGAAACCCCAAATCATAAGGGGAAAAAGATTGGATTTTTACAACGATGAGAGCCAAAGCCAAGAGCAGAAATATAATGCAGCAATGGAGCACTGGCGTCGCCATCCTGTTTCCAATCTCCGGCATAATTAGCGAAAAATTGAATTTTGAGTTTCAATCGGAAAATACCTGGTTACTGCACCAAAACAACGTTTATGCTTGTTATTAAGGTACAGACTGCAGTTAATTAATCATCTCCGAAATTCAGAATGCTCCGGCTAAAATTTCTTATTTCCAATTTCAATTCAAACATGAATTTCAGTACATGATCACTGAACTTTAAGATTATGTATGGATAATAACGTTTTAAGACTTTATTGTATAGTTGATAAAGTTTATTCATTTTAATTCAATAACAAATTCATTGTAACATCACAAGTAATGTCCGAAGAAGGTCGTGTCTAAGCATACTTTATCCCTATCTTGATCACATATACATATTGTTTTCAATAGATACTCGGTTCAATGAAAGATGAAAAAAAGAAGCAGTAGCAACACAAATTAATAACAATAAAATTACAAGAAAGTCGAAGCAAAAGAAATAACAGGTTGTAATAGAAATTTAAAAATAAGAAAGTACGAGACTAACACTAAAATTACTTATATGGACATGAAAAACTCACATCTGTCCGCTAATCTTCTATCTTAATTTTCGACATCCACACCCTCTTATCAGTCGTCATGTCCTCGGTGTTTTACGTGGCACATTCTTATCACATAGAAGATTCAAGACTCTATTTTATTCATTGTGCTCCAATACAATATGCGACATTCTCGTCAATCTTTCTATTTCCTTGAAAGTTTATTCATTTTAATGTAGAAAAAAAAATTACGACTTTATGTTATAAAAATTAAAAACATTAACTTCACTGTTATAATAGGTTAAATTCAATCACTTTAATGTGACAACAAATAGTTTTGTAACTTTACTGTTATTGTGGGTAAAGTTTAATGGCTTTATTTTTATAGTAAATAAAATTTAGTTACTTTAGTGTGACAAAGATTAATTATGTAAATATATTATTATAAGGATAAGCACAATTACTTTATTGTGAAAAAATTAATTTCGTGAATTTATTATTCCAATGAAATTAGCTGGTAGATTTACATGGGGGAAAATACCATATAAAAGCAATTGACAACCTTGACGTTTCCAGAAGCAGAAGCCGAAAACTATTGTTTACTGTAAAATATCTCCATCTTATGTTTACACATTCATAAGGAAATACATTGACTATAAGATTTGTGTAAATTATTCAAAGTTTTGGGTATTTTCTGATATTTTGTAAATCTAATTTAATTTTTAAAAATAAAAAAATGGTGAGAGTACAGAAACTATTGACTGAGTAGGCAACCAAAAGTAGAGTCAAATTTCACGCGCAAAAAATCCAACTGTATATTGAAGGGATCCAAAGCCTATTTTGTCATGCGTTATGAAAATAACTTCATACTATTCCTAGTCAAAGAAAAGGACTGCACCCACTTCTTCAACATACATTACTTATTATCGGTAAAGTTGTCTTCACGTAATCTTAGTCAAGGACTCGAACTATAGAAGCAGCTACTAATATTTGTATTAGTATAAGTTATTTACATCACACCTTTTGAGTGTGGCTATTTCCCGCCCTTTAATGATTTACATATAAAAAAATTAATTGAGACTTTAGGTATCTGAAATTCACTTACCCGATTAGTTCAATTCGTGGTAGGCAGGTTCATCGAAAGGTGTTCAACGCTCACTTACTATTAAGAAGTTCTTCACTTTCGATACTCAAACTCGACATTCTTAATTAAGAGTAAAAGAATTTTAGTCAATGGTCACTTACTAATAAGGCTGGCAGGTGAGTCGGACCTGACCTTGGATCGAACCGGGCCTGCAGCCTATGTGAGCTTGTGGGCTAAACAGACCGGCCTGTGACGGGTCCGGTCTTGGCGAGTCCGGTCGTGGCGGGCCTCAGAGCCCATATGAGGTGGGCTTTAGATATGGAATTATGAGTCCGGGACCGTTTAACCCGAGACCGGCAGGCTACTCTTAATTACGTATCAAATCTTATCATATTGCGTTGTTTTATGGAACGTCATTGTATAAAACGAAATGAAGAATTAATTGTCAATTTCTATAGATTTTAAAAAGACAAAAAAGAAAAATGTTTTTCTAAGTCATTAACAGAGTAGCTTTTGTACAAGTAGAAAAGGTGACCCAAACAAAAACCTCGAACTGCTTACTATTGTAATTTCGTTGAAACAACCTCCAATTTCAAGATATTTGTCTGTCCAACAAGGTTGTTTCATTGAAAGCTCAGCATCATTTTCACTTTTTTCTCATCCCAATACTGATACGTATTTTTTATTTTTAAAATAATCAAAGGTTTACTTGGGGAATATCTTTTCAACTGCCACTAATTTCCAGCTAATCTTCAGTAAACCTCATTACGTTAAGGAGATTTCAAATAGTAGAGACAAGAATTACAGCATGTTTGGTTGAGCTTCTTTCCGAAAGCACTTTTCTGATAAGCATTTTTGAGAAAAATACATTTAGAAGTAGTTTTTAAAAACTTGGTCAAACACTAATTACTCAAAAGTATTTTTCAAATTAATTAGCCAAACACAAATTGTTTCTCGCCAAAAATATTTTTTTTAAAAGTAAAAGTAAGCTGATTTTAGAAGTCCGGTCAAACACGCTATAATAGATTAGGTAAAAAGCAAATCAGCATAGAAATTTGATGTCTTCCAACATCACCCTTGGACTATGAGCTGCTTCTCCTTTGAAAGAATCATTCTATTTCATTTCTGATAACAGTATAATTTGCATAGCTTGCACTTATTTTAATTACTAGTATAAAAATATGCGCTAATTTGACAGAATATTAATCGTATAAAATTAAAGGATACACATCATATAGTAATCAAATAAATTATTTGATCCTTTTTATTTTTATTATTGAATTAGCAAGTACTTAGTACTATTGATAATTTTTTTGAGTGTTATTTATTTATCTTTTATTTTTTAACTAATCTAAAATAAAAATATAATAAAATTATCTCTATCCCCTCTTTTCGTACATTCCTTTCTACTATAATACTTAGTTGATTAATTTTCAAATTTTGTAGTTTATTAAAAACTTAATGTGATATTTTTTTACTAAATTATAATTTTGAATTCATCAAAAGTTTATATATATATATATAGAAGTAGTTTATTTTATCTTAAAACTCCAACTTGAAACTACTCCCAAATTTGAATTTGCAATTTTTTATTTTTTTCAATTTAATTTTTATTTAAAATAATTTCAAAACACCAGCTTTGTTGGAGCTTTGTCCTAAAAATCTATACTTGGCGTCTCATGGTTATACCACTTGGCATCATATAATTATTTACTTCTCACTTTATGTGTGTGTGTATAAGAAACTATTCCCCAATTTTTATTTCTTTACTTTCGTTTTTTATTTTAAAATAATTTTAAAACTCCAACCGCACCCTAATTTGAATTGGCAATTTTATATTTCTTTCTTTCGCTTATTATTTTAAAATAATTTAAAACTCCAACTTGAATAGGTAGTTATTTTTTATTATTAATATTTTTATTTTTTTATTATAGCTAATTTAGTTTTTTCTTATTTTTTGTTTTTTAATTTTAAAATAACTTTAACCTCCAACTTGAAACTACTCCCCAATTTGTATGAGTATTTATTTTTTATATATTTTCGTTTTTTTTAATATCGATAATTATAAGATATCTATATTTATTAATTCAAATAGATTTACCAATTAATTCAAAATTTAAAAAGGTAGTTTATTTTGTCTTAATAATGCCACTTGTCTTTTTTGTCGTTATGCCACTAGTCTTAATAATGTACTTTTGTCTCTCCTTTTATTATATATAGATTTATTATTATATCATTAGTTTTATGTGTATTTCGACTAATTAACTAAGGGTCTGTTTGGAATGCTATGCAGTAATTGAAATTAGTGTATTTACTACGGTAGTAGTTACACAATATAGTAATGACGACGATATGTTTATTTGTCATAACGTAATTACAGTGCAATTACACACGTATTGTTTGGTTGCATAAGTGCAATTACACGGATTAAATTATAAATGAAGTAATTAACAAAACTTAAAAGTTAATATAATAAATATATGCATATAAAAAAAAATTATAAGTATAAATGATATTGTATTTGGTATTTAAGATGCATGATTTTTTTGAATATATACTAATTACTAATCATATATTTATAACTAATATAGTAAAAATAATTGATATAAATTTTCCAAATTAGTAATATTTAGTTTAATTAATTATAAAAACTAAAAACATACATTTTGTAAGAACATCATGGAATGCATGTTTGATAAAATAAATTAATATTTATAAATATAATGTCATAACATTATTCAAATGTTTGATAAAATTAATCTATCAATTCTAATTAAAAAAACGAACAACATGCAATATGAAATAACAAGCCAATACTACTAAAAAAGAGTAAATTGAAACCATAAATATAACACAATTTCAATATATAAAAGAAAAATCAACGTATGTCAAATTCCAACATAATAAAAATAAGTTCCAATACAACTTAAGATTTGCAAAATAGTAAATTTTTAACCTCATTCAACAATAAATTACTACTTTAATAACATCACTCGTCATATGCCAAGTTTGTTAATGACCATTATTTCTAATATTATGTGTAGTTTCAAAAACTAAAAATAATGACGATGCTAAATACAAAATAAAAATAAAATATACGAGAAATTACATAGAATCACAAGAAGCAATTGTAGAGAAATAAAAGATAAATAAGGTCAAAGAAAAATATGTTTTAAAATTAAAAAAGAAATTTAAAAGTAAAAATTTTAAAAAATAAATAAAAAAATAAAATAATGGAAATAACAAAAAGTTATATGCAAAATAAGTTTAAAATAAAAACAAAAAGAAAAGAAATAAAAAAGTAACCTTGTAATTACACAGTATAATTACCACTAATTCTCACTTCTCCTTAAGAATTGGAGAGTGTAATTACACTTTTCCAATTACACCCAATAATTACTTGGCAGACAAACACGTCAAACTGTATAATTACACCTCAAATTCAATTCCTAAGTGGCTTTCCAAACAGGCTCTAAGTATATGCTATCTTTCAACAGCATGGATACCAAGTAGTTTCACACCAAATGTTTTTATGAGCCGAGGGTGGAAATAATCTTTCTATCCTCACAAGATTGATTAAAATATGTATACACACTATCCTACTTATTCCACCAGCCAAAAGTATTCTCTTTTTATTTATTTGTAAGTATTGTCTCTTTTTCTTTTTGGTCTGAAATGTGACTTTCACTGCCCCAACCAGGGAAAGCCCGAATTGAAGGCAGAAGAAAGAAGAATTTAATGGCAGAGATAAACCCAATTTTAAAAAGTAGGATGATGAACATAAAATCAAGAACTTTAAAATGATTAGCACAGTGTTGTTCTTGAAGTATAGTAGCGGTAAGAAAATGGTGCAAATCCAGAGAAAAGTTTCTCCAAGTAGCTTAGACAAGAGAAATACAGAGAAAAGTTTACAGATTGATTCACAAAGAAGATCATTCACAGCTAAACTTTCTTGCACTTGCTACCAAAATAAACCATTTAAAGAACCTACATTTATCTTTCTATATTACTAATAATAAAAAGTATTGAATTTCAGATCAAAGCCTTCTTTCTCTATTTACAGATTTCCTCCAAAATGGCCAACTTTCTACATTTCTTTGTCACGAATTGAACCCAAAATAAATTAGAAAAATTATACAATAAACACTTTGAAACTCGATAGATAATCCTCGAGAATTTACGCCATATTTTTCGATAAACTGTGTTCTCTCATGCCGCTCATCTTCTACCTCTAATCGACTGCTCTATGTTTTCTTAGTGCAAATAATAATTGAAAAATGACATTTTTTTTTCAATTTTTTCCAAAATTATTACCATCTGGTTACTCCATTACTCTCTTCTGGTACCCAAGTTCTACTGCTTCTTCTCAAATATCTACTGAATACTGAAGTACTTGAAACGCTCCGACTCCGAAAAACAGCAGATCCAGACCCGGATGAATCCGAACTACTCGAATGTATCTCGAGTGCTCTCCGCCGTTGAGAAGACGGCGATAATCTTCTAAAAAAAGAAGCAACATTGCCCAAAATCCGGCTTATTCCACCGCCATTTCGACTCGTATTACTCCTCCTTGATCTCCAAGCTATTCTTCTAGGCACCCCATTGTTGAATCCACCGTCCATTTCTGTATACACTACCGGAAGTTCCCTCTCTGCTCCCCGTCTTCCGCCGGCAAATCTCCCCACGGCAAATCCACCTCCGGGGAGTCTCCATATCGTCAATCCCATCGCTTCTTCATCGTTTCTCGATCGAACGAAGTCGCCGGAAGTTGTAGTTTCCGGCAATTCTGCCGGCAGTTCGTGCCGGCAAACGGGACATGAATTGCGTAGCGACAGCCAAGGGAGGATACAGTCGGTATGGTAGATGTGTTTACACGGCATTTCGCGTGCTTCGGAGCCTAAAACAAAAGCTTCTTTACAAACGGCGCAATGCTCTTCTGTGTTCACGTGATGAGATGCTATCTCTAAGATCGGCATCGATTCAATCGCCGATTTCGACGCCGGTGGATTCTCCGGCCGTCCAAATCCGTTCACCTCGATTTGCGCTAGCTGATCGAGCAACCGGTCAAATCCAGATCCCATTAAAAATTCTGACATCGTCGGAGGTAACGGCCGGAGACCAGAACCTTCGCCATCGTCATAGTAAAGCTCGTAACTTCGCTCCTCTCCGGCAGCTTCATCATCTCCGGCGGGAGTTTCCGAGGGGCTACGAAGAACAATAACAGGATTGAACGGAGATCTATCTCCACCGCGATTACGACGGCTCCGGCGAGATCCCATGTTAACACTACGTTCCGAATCTGGCCGCCCGTTTAATCTCCGGCGAGTTTCCGGCGACGATCCAATATTACTAGCCTCAGCAGCTTCAATAAATCCACTATCACAGTACGGACAAACGACGTCGCTCCCAGCTGAAATCCTAACAAATCGCGTACAGCGGTAACACCAATACGATGAAGACATCTGCTAGACCGGAGATCCGAACTCGATCCGATAGTAAACCCGGTTAACTAGATCCGATAAATCAGAGCCCGGATTTGGTGATTTGGAGTTATCGCCGGAACAAAAAGCCCTGTGTGAAGTATAAAGAGAAGAACTTCGAGGGGAGCGTTGAAGAATGTGAAAGCTATAATAAAGAAGAAAAGAGAAAAGAGTTTTGAGTTTATAAAAACGAAGACGCGTGGGGGGTGGGTGGGTAGGTATATTGGGGGGGGGTGAACGGCGGAGGAAGGAGCGTTGTACTCTTTTTTGGTTTTTACTGTAGGCGTGTGGTACACGCGTTGAATGGAGCGGGGTTTGTTAACGGGAGTGGTGGCATAATAATGAGTATAGGAAGGGGTACATGGCAACTGGCAACAGAGAGATTAACGGCGTTAGTTGACTGGTCAGCATTTTAAGGAGCATTACCTTTTTCCGTTCTTTGTCTTTAAACCAGTCAATATAGAAGTTTATTTAACGTTTGAACAATAATACTTATTTGGTTAATGTTGGGAAAGAAAATATTTGCAATAACAAATACTCACTATGAACTACTTAATAATAGACAATTGATTGATTATGTGTTCCTTGTTTTGTCAAAAGAAACTTCATTTCCTTGTTCAAATTTAAAATCTATAATTATTCAAAAACATTTGTAAAAATACTATTTCACATAAGTGTTATCTCAATACACTTTGCAACAACAACAATGAGTCAAAGACATACCAATATATTTGTTTAACCAAAAAATAAAAATTTTAGTCAAAAGCTTATATTTAGAAGGAATGGGGCTACGGATAATCAAAGAATTCCTTACTTACTCGATAATTCATTTGAAAAGAAAAAATAATAATAATATGAATTAGCAAAAAGGAAAGAAGGTGATAATCGATTCCACAAAAGAAGCAAGAAAAGGTAAGTATATTTCAATAGTGCTTGGAACTTGTATTTACAAGTGAGATTCTGTATCCATATATAGGAATGTACAAATATAATATTTTTTCCTATTTAAGACGAATTCATTATGAGCATTAATGTCATTAATTGTCCGTTGTGGTTGATAATCGTAACTGATATACTCATAATTATAAGGGATTTCTAACGATTCTGATTCCCTTTCCTTATTAATTGCGGATTCATGAATCTTCCCTATTTTTAGTCTTGATTCGTTCCGCTCGTGCCTCTTCAACGGCTATCTAGACACGGTCATTTGCTCTTTATCATCTCGCGGGTGTTTACTCTGCATCTTCCTTGTTTAATATATTTCATTAATGAAATATGCGAGTTGTCATTCCACCATTATTCCACGTAGCATGCCTTGTTAGCTCAGTAAGGTTTCACGTGTGACATCTTTTTTCCACCAATACAGATAGTTCCCCACTTTCTGAATATTTTTCAATTGAATATTCGGGAAGTGGTAAGTTTTTATGGCGGGAATTCTTTGCCTCCGCTTTTCGAGTATCATTGGGTTTTCTTCAGAATCAACGTGACATATGTCACATCCATTTAATGAATATGCCACATGGCTCTTGGCGATTGGTTCTTCAATTTTTCTACGCTTTTTAGGGTTTTCCTGCGGTTGTGTCAGTCACGAAGTGACGTTTCCATTATGAAGCTCCATAATGACCTACTTTCAATGATGATTGCTTCTTCTTATAAATACCTCATTCCTTTTTGGTTTCTTGAAATCCCTCTTCTACAGTATTCTCTATTTTACTCTTCCTTCTTACTTTTGTATCTATTCCTTGTTAGTTCTTCATACAACCATGTCTTTTTCTACTCCTGACCCTCGCAAGATTGTTATCGTTGATGAGCTCGCTCCTTCTACTGCACCTACTAGAAGTAGGAGATGTGGCAGACTCCGTAGTTTAGGCTCGTTGTCTAACCACGGTTCTTCTTCTCATGTCAATATTTCCAGACCTTCCTCTTCTAGACCTAGGACTTCTTTAGCTCCTAGATCTTCCTCTAGGAATAGAGACTCGAATAAACTAGTGCGTGAACCAACAATTGCAAAGATTGTTCCTCAGTAATTTTCTTTTCAACTGATCGTGAATCCATGAGAAATCAAGTTTCTTCAATAGCTTCTTTGAATCCTACTGAACTTTATCCCACCTTAATCATCACTGGTCTTATTTCCCTTGTTCGAAGAGAATGTAACTGGAAACCAGATTTTCCAGTTTTAGTTCCTAGTTCCAACCAAAGAATAACTTCATACCAGACTGGTTACTCCTTCATTTACATTTATCCCTTTACTTTAGGATTTAAACCACTTATTTATCCAGTGATCATTGAATTCTGCCGCTACTTCAGTGTGTGTCTAGGACAGATTGGCCCCATTGTTTGGAGGGTTGTTGCATGCCTCCGTTATTTATCAGACCTGGCTTCTATGCCTTTACCTTCCGTCACTTGCTTCATCTTTACTCTCCTAAATTATTTCGTGAATGAGTTTTTTCCCTTGTGGCCAGAAGTAAGAGGATATTTCTTAGCCCTGAAGATGATAGAGACCGTGGCTGATATGCCCGTTTTATTGTTGCTCCCACTAGTGCTCTGGTATGCCTACTTTTTCAACAAACATAGAAGTTTTCGAGGAAATTCCTAACTTCCGTGCTTGAGTAGAGAAATTATTAGTTGTTGCCCTTATGGACAAAAGATCTTGGAAGTACCTTTAACATAGATTCGGTTAGAAAGTGAAGACACACGGTACTTTTTCCCGCTTATTATATTCTTTGGCGTCTCCCTTACTGATTCAAGAGCTTCTTATCATGCCTTTTTTTCTTTGCTAGGATTTTCCATTCGTGGTATTAGTCCTACATCTGTTTCATCTATAAGGCTTTCCGTGACTCTTGGTCAGGAAAGAATTTTGAGCTCTTCTACAAAAAGAAAGGTTGATGGAGCTCGTGGCTCTGAGGGTGAAGAAGAACTAGAGGAGGGTTCTTTAGTACGCAGACCTTGAGTCAGGGGACATGTAATTTCTGATGATAAAACCATTCCTCCATCGAGTTCAGTTCCTTTTAGGCTTTTGGATGAACTAGAGAGTGCCCCGTTGGTGATCTCTGATGAAGAAGTTAATGATCAGAGAGTGCCCCGTTGGGGAACTCTGATAAAGAAGTTAATGACCCCCCCCCCCCCCTCCCCAAGATTCTGTTGAACAACTGTTTGCTCGTGACATCGGAAGTGATGAAGCTTTTGGTCCTATTTCTGAGGAGTTGCCCCTCGCCTCCCTTCCAATATCAGTCACAGTTAATCTACGCGTTCCCTTACTTGAAGTTACTTCTGATGTTACCCTCGTGACTGCCTCTACCTCATCTGCCATACATGTTGTTACTACTTCTCATGTAGAAGTTGAACCTCCCAATAGCAAGAAGGCAATGAACAAAATTGTTGTTTAGGCTCCTGAAGGTGGGAACTTATTGAGGAAATCGGGTCAGGCTGATGTTTGGTTGAAGCCTTTGCTTGGACCTGCGAAGAAGTCAAAGTTGGAAAGTTATAGCTCGTTGACCTTGATGAATGATATTGTTTATTCTTCTCTGAAGGTACGAGTTTAACTATATTTCCTCCTTCTACTTTTTCCGTATATCCATAACTCATTTTCTCTCTTTGTAGATCAACTTGATCGGTACAATACTCATGAAAAGGGTCGTTCATGCGGACCAACAGATTATTGACTACCGAACCGAGGCTGACAATTGGAAAGGGCAATTTGAAGGTCTTCAATTGGAGAAAGAAGTTTTGGCAGAGGAGAAAAATGCTTTAGAGCAACAAATGAAGATGATTGCCGCTGAATTAGCGATTGAGAAAGCTTTTTCAAGTCAAGTTGGTAAGGATAAGGACATCCTTGAGTCCTCCTTTGTTGAACAACTTTCTAAAGCAAATGAAGAAATAAGGGGTTTGAAGGAACTCCTTATTCAGAAATAGGCGTACGCGGGAGAATTAGTTCAACTACTTACTCAAGATCAAGAAGATCTCCGCGCCTCTATTGATAAGGTTAAGTTATTTGAAAGTTCCCTTACTCCTTTGAAGATGGCGTATGATGCCTCTGAAGCAGAAAAAGAAGAGCTGAGAGCTAAAAGCTGAAATTGATCAATGGGAAAAGGGCTATGAGATTCTCGAGGACAAGTTTTCATTGGATGTGAGCTGGGCCTTTTTAACCACTCACCTCGAGACTCTAATGGAAGCCAACCAGGAGGATTTTGACCTTAATGCTGAGATTGTTAAAGCTAAAGAAGCAATTGGTAAAACTCAGCAAAGTCAAAGCTTTTCTTTACCTGAAAGTGGAGGTCCCGAAGGTGATGGAAATGGACTTATTCCTGGTGAAGCAAATTTCCAAGACTCTTCTTCTCAAGCTGTCCCTTCTTCTCCCGCTGCTTATGTTTCTGTGGATGATGCTCCCTTAGATGATGATCCTTAGTTTTTCCTGTTTTCAATTTAGTTGTTTTGCTTGGAACTTTTTGTTGGGAAGTTTTATGGAATGGCTGTTTTTGGTTACTCCTATCTTGTTTTGGGGTTTGATGACAAACAAGTACCTCTGCATTTTCCCAAAGTTTGGTTACCTTCACCGTTTATTTTGATATATGAGTTTTTGTTTCACTCTTTGATATCTGAACTTGCATTTAAAAATAATTTAATATTCCGTGATTTTGATAAACACGAATTTTTATAAAAGATGGCCTTTTTATAAGCGACACTAATGAAGATGACGTCTCATCTTCATATTGGTGCAAATATATGAAAGAAGAAGTAAACATGAAAAATAAATAATTTGAGGAAGTTTTATGCTTTGAACTTTCAAATTTCGTACATCATTTTTCATTTATGCATATAACATTTTATACAACATTTATGCATACAACACTTTCATAACTGCTTTCTATGTAACATGTTTTGAAATTCAAAATCGGGGTCTATTATGTCGTGACTAATTTTTGACCTTAACCTAAAAACTCATAGGAACTTAGAGCGTATCGTGTGTCCTTCTTGCGAGTTCACACCTTCTCAAGGTTGCTTCAAGGTTTTTGATTCAGGCTTGATTTTCGGCTCTTAGGCTGATTCAGGCTTGATTTTGGCTCTTAAGCTTGAGTTTTGACTCTTAGACTTCCTTTCCTATATGTATAGTCCCCCTCCCCCCCAGTGTTAGATCTTTGAAGTATGAAATCTCGAGCACTTTATTGTTCCTTCCTTTTGGTCCATTCCCTGAAAAGAAAAATACACACGGGACTCGGAGGTATACGTTTAGATGATAACTGCTTAACCCTTTCCATCAGAAAGGTTGTAACCTAGACCGGGAATAATTCAGTATTTCCCACGTCTTTCGGGTCTAATATCATCATTTGGTAAGGGTTAGCTTTTTGTCTATCATCTAAAATTGTTAATATAATTCAAAAGAACGAAATAAAATTATATTTGAGCAATACTTGACCATGGTTACTTCTTTTGCCTAGAAGTAATACTTCTTCAAATGAACAACATTCCAATGTGATGGTAGTATCTTTCCTTCCATGGTTTCCAACTCATATGCTCCATTTCCAGCGATGCCTCGATTCCTATAGGGGTCTTCCCAATTTGGACTCAATTTTCCTGCACTAGCTGCTTTTGTTGATTGAAAAACCTTTTTGAGGACGAAGTACTCAATCTTTAGGTATCTCAGTTAAGCTTTCCTGTTGTGGTATTGCTCAATTATTTGTTTCTGAGCCGCCATTCTTATTAGAGCCGCTTCTCTCCTTTATTGAAGTAAATCCAAATTCATTCGCATTTCTTCCTCATTTGATTCCTCAGTTGCTTGTGTATACCTTGTACTTTGTTTACCTATTGATCACGCTCAACTATGTCTAATAGAAGACTAAGTGGGCGTTGCAAATATAATCCGGGGTATTACGCCCAGAGTCGATCCCACAGGGAATTTACGTATCAATTAATTTGTCAGGATACGCAACTTTTACTCAATCAATTCTCTCAAGACTTTTTAATATAACTTGGTGATGTTTTACTAATTCTACTGACAATGATAATAAACTNTCTATCAATCAATAAACGCTCTATCTATCACAAATCTCTCTCAAGTAATTATGATAATTTACTAGACGTACTCTCTCAAGTACTCTAGCTAGATTGCATTACAGTTCACTTTAGATTGCACCCGAGATATCGTTATATCTAATCCAACCTCTAAACCCTCGGTTATGACTTTCGTCTATACTCCGGGAGTGGTGTTGTTCAAACAGTTACCTAAATATGCACTCTCTCTCAAGTAGATACATAATAAATAGGCACAGCTAATTGAGGGCCATTCAATCAACTACAACAAGAACGTAGTTGAACAAATAGAGAATAATCAACCAAAATATATTAATATCGCAATAAATTCATCCCCAACGGGTTCTACCAAAACCCTAGATTAAAGAAGTTAGCTAGACATGTTCATACGAATCAAACCCAAAATAAATTGCATAATTGAACTACAAAATAATGAATAAAAGATGTAGAAATCAATGTTTTGTCACTTCAATGGTTTCTTCTCTTCGAATCCTTCGTCTCCTTCCAATCCTCGTTAAGTTGTGTTTTACGGGTCTATTTATATGTTTAGGACAAACCCTAAACGTGTAGGAGACTTCTATTCCAACTGGAAAACACTTAAACTTGTCAAAACTCGGAATTGACCGAAAAAGGGGCCTGGCATTTGGGCCTTAACGCCAGGCTAGGGCTGGCGTTTGGAATCCAACGCCTGGCTAACGCCTGGCTAGGGCTGGCGCTTGGACTCTAACGTCTGGCTAACGCCAGGCATGGCCAGGCGTTTGGGCTCTGGCGCCCAGCTATAGCCCGGTGCACTCCTCCTCGCCTCTTGAGTGTATTTTCTATGTATTTGCATCCATTTAGCTCGGTTTCCATATCTAATTCACCTACACATGAAATAGACTCTATTATGCACATAAAAAGTGTATTTTTATCATTAACGCACATAAAATGTAGGGCATATAACATGTTAAACCATGAATTCTAGCCTCGCATCA